>PVJD01004176.1:0-143406 GCA_004026545.1 Mormoops blainvillei | reverse complement strand
ATGTTTGGTGCCAGGGTGCCTTCCAAAGGATAGGGCAAGTTTACAAGGATGACACAGGACTATTCCAGTGGCTGTAGCTGCTGCTAAAAGGGAGGTGCCAGTCACCTCCCTTCGGTAGCTGCTCTGAAAGGACCTAGCTCAGCTGCTGGTGCCCATGCAGAGATTTCTCCTGAATCTTCTGGAAGGGGAGATGCTTCAGGTTTCAGGTTTGCCTCAGGCTTAGATATTCTCAATGTAAAGGCTCTTTGATGTCTTTGGAGTTAAAAACCAGTGAATGGCTGGCGACATCCCGCCCTGCCTGAGAGCTGGCTCTAAGCCTCAGGGTTCTGGGCAGACTTGTAAGTAGAACAGGCCGGCTACCGGGGCCTCGCTCACCATGTCCGCACGCTCTCTCCGCAGTTCACTATGCAAGGCCCGTGATCATCCTGGGCCCCATGAAGGACAGAGTCAACGACGACCTGATCTCAGAGTTCCCACACAAATTTGGATCCTGTGTGCCACGTAAGCGCCCAGGAGGGCTTTGGCTGTGGGGTGTTGGTGCACCGGGATTTGTCACTGTGATGTGTTACGGACAGGGTGTGGGGCCAGGGGGCAGGGTGCATTTCATACACTTGCGATGAGGCTGCACTCAATTCCCCCGAAGCTGAGGGGGTTGGGAGGGCTGAGATGACCTGTGTGCTCCCTTGGTATTTAAGTAGCATTTAAGTAGTAAAAGGAGACATTTAAGTGCTGATGGTCAGGAAGGGTGGGACACGTGGGGGGCCCACCCATGTGTCGGCGTGGCCTGCTGGACGGCTTGTTAGGTTTGCCGGCTCCTGTGTCACCCTTGGTGCCTGTGCCAGGCCTTGGCCCGGGAAACCCCGCCTCAGCGGTCCAGTTGGAGCCAATCAAATAGCCCCCTGTGTGTGAGACGAGGTTAGAGGATGAGTAGGTGAGACAGAACTTCCCAGCTGCTTTTCCCCCACTCATCTAGCCGTTGGAGTGACCTGACACCCAGGTGACAGAGGAGCAAGTGGGCTCTTTGGGCCCGGGGCAGGCCATTGTCCTTGGGCTACACACACAGCGGTTTCTTTTCTTCCTTCAGATACCACCCGGCCTCGGCGTGACAACGAGGTGGATGGCCAGGACTACCACTTTGTGGTGTCCCGAGAACAAATGGAGAAGGACATTCAGGACAACAAGTTCATCGAGGCAGGGCAGTTCAATGACAATCTCTACGGGACCAGCATCCAGTCTGTGCGGGCAGTTGCAGAGAGGGTAAGGACTGGCGCTGGCCATGCTCAGTACAGATCGCTCACAGCAGCCACAGAGCTGCCCCGCCTGGGCTCCGCTGCGCCCTTCACGCTCCCGGCGCGGGGCCTACTGAGGGACGCTGCTGGGCAAGGCTGGGCCGCTCTGCGTGCGAGTGGCTGCCTGTCTCCTCCGTACAGCTCACCCTAGAGTGTCACCTACCTGATATAGGGACCCCTCTGCAGCCATGGCCTTTTCTGAGTAATAGGAACAAACTGGAGCGCGGGTACCTCTGGGGAAGAATCTTCCAGGCTGCTCTGGGCTCCCCACAGGAGCACGTTGGGGTTGCCACTGGGTGAGCGCTTGGGATGGGCTGATGCTACTTGTCGCCTTTTCAGGGCAAGCACTGCATCTTAGACGTTTCGGGCAATGCGATCAAGAGGCTGCAGCAATCACAACTTTACCCCATTGCCGTCTTCATCAAGCCCAAGTCCATTGAAGCACTTATGTAAGTATTCACTGAGGCCCCGACACCCCAAGCTGGGAGACGGCCCTGGACAGGAAACAGAAACCTGAGGGATGGGTGGGGCTGCCGAACTTCCCAAGGGAATCCCAGAGGGAGTTGTGCGACCAGCTCTGGCACCTGAGGGCTCCTGCTGTGAGCACCTGTAGACGTGGTGTGTCCCCAAGTGAGCTTTCACACCTAGAAGCTTTGAGAAAGAAGTGCGGCCACGGGCCATACTGTTCTCGGGCCAGTGCGGCAGAGTGCCACGGAGCCCGAAGTAATTCTTTACACTCACCAGACACACAGTCTCGCTCAGTACCGTTCTCTTCTGTCTTTGGCAGGGAAATGAACCGACGGCAGACATACGAACAAGCAAATAAGATCTACGACAAAGCCGTGAAACTGGAGCAGGAATTCGGAGAGTACTTCACAGGTAAGGGGCCCAGCTGCGCGGTCCGGGCTCGTGAGAACAGCCAAGCACCTGTTGTCAGAGGGGCTCCCCGAGGCGTAGACGCCCTGCACAGAGTTTCCGGGTGCTTTGAAGCTCATACCTGGCCAAAGCCACCCGCGTGGCCCGCAGCCCACCAGAGCTCTTCACTGGTTTGTAGTAGCAGCTGCCATCGCCAAAGCCTGCCTTACGCCACTTTGTTCTTTTCATCTTCGTGTGCCTGCTAGCGTGCAGGCCCCCTGCATTCCTCCGTTCCCCCCACGTCCAGGGCTTGGCTTTGCACGTGTTAGGTGCTGAATAAATGTTTGTTGTCGATGATGATTCCTTGCTGTGGTGTTCCAAGTTGTCTGTCAGCGTGTGTGCGTGCGTGTGACTGCAGAGGTCAGTTCCTCGGGGACTGGCAAGGTGTCTATGTGCTATGGGGCTTACCTTTTGGAGCGCGGTGACAGAGGTGTACAGGCTGGTATAGAATAGACCCTAGCTGGGTTGCCACTAGCTTAACTGGGACCCAATCCATAAGTGCTGTCTCAGCCCTTGGGTTTCGGAGCCCCCTTTCCTGCGAGCATGTGTGTCCTTGTGTGCCGGGCTGACCTCTGAAAGAGAGCAGATGTGATGGCCCCAGGAGCACCACCTCTTGCCAGAAATTGTGGCTTCCAGCTCTTTCTCTGGATATAACCGGGATTTCCCAAGCCTTTGGGTCACAGCCACGAGCTGTGACATCTAACGGGCACTTGGTCAAAGTCTTACGAGCAACACATTTTCCTGTTCGTTGCTACTTAGTCTCACTGTCTCCGCAAATTGACCTCGAGCCCTGGGCTTGGAGCGCCTGCCAGTTCCCCTTGCAGCCCTAGGCTCACAGATAGCGGCCCAGGGACGCCGGCCCCCGTGGCCATGTGGGTGCTGCGACCAGGCTCCGCGGTAGGCTTGTTGGGACAGACCGGGCTGCTGGGGGTTGGCAGGGGCTGAGGACCACAGTAATACATCTTTTTCTCTTCCCTTTAGCCATTGTACAGGGTGACTCACTGGAAGAGATTTATAACAAAATCAAACAGATCATTGAGGACCAGTCCGGGCACTACATTTGGGTCCCGTCCTCTGAAAAACTCTGAAGAAGCCCCTCCGCCCTTTCTCCTGTGAACAGAAGAAACCAAGTCCCTGTTCCCTCCTCCCTCTTCATTCCTGTCCCCACGGGGAGAACAAATGACTACTGTTCTTGCCCCCTTTTTTAGATATGTCAAAAAAAAATTGAGTTTTCTAGTCCTGTTCTGTTTTTTTTTAATTTTTCGTTTTGTTTGAGTTTATTTGGGGGGGATGATGCCATCTCACTCATCACGTGACTGTGCCCACTCCTGCATGGACCTTTCCCAAGCACTAGCACAGGTGCATATCCATCAGAGTCATTGTTTCCATAACAGTCAAGCAGAAGCGAAGAGAAGAGAGGAGGACTGATGGACAGACAGACTCTGGACAGCTGCACGGCTTTGAAGGGAGCTCAGCGCAGCCCGTGACCAGGCGCTCCGGGCACCTCCGCCGACCTGCTCTGCTGTCATGCGGCTCTGAACGGTGCAACGCCATGGCGACAGAAAGTATCTTATTTATATACAGATATATATATGTAATTTATCTAAAATATATAGAAATTATTATATATATATATTATACACTCTCATATAATATATATATATATCTCACACACCTTTGGACTAGAAAATCTATGGAGACTTCATCAATGGTACTGTGTTATTAGAGAAATGCTTTAATTTTCATATTCCAATCAGATGGCATCTTATATCCCAACTGGTTGGGGAGGGATTGACAGTGGTAGTAAGTGCTGTACCAAGGGCACGCGCACTTGGTCATTCTCTTGAGAGCTGGGGTTTTCTCTGGAGGGGGCCAGCCGGAGGCCTGCGAGGAAGGGCTTTGGCCTGGGGTGGGTGGGGAGGGGGCTGCACACCTGACCCTGAAGCAGCTGCTGCCGTTGGGGCGCAGCCGGCGCCGTGTGTGGAAAGAGAGAATGGCTACCGATGCTCCATATTAAATTGCCTATTGTTTTATGCCACCTGATGTGTCTGCATGAGAGATTTCCTTTTTGTTCATTTTTAAGCTGCTGTTAAACCAAAACCATGTTGTGCTACTGTGTCAGCCTTTTCATTATTCCCAATTTTACTTTTACTATTTAAGTGAATGCATTAGAATCCAGTTTGACAGCGTCCGAAAGGCTTGCGACGCTGCGGAGGTGCCAGGCCTTCTGATCGAATAGGTGATCCAGACCGGGCAGGCGGCGGCGTGGGAAGTGGCCCGGGGCTCTGTGTCACAGCGTGGCCCTTCACTCACCTGCCTGGGACGTGCTGAGCTCAGCTGAGACCCCTTCATGGGGCCCACCGATGGGGACAGGGAGTCGCTTGCCTTCCAGTTGTGTGCTGGGACAGCAAGACAGTGCCAGCCTTGGCCAGTCCTCTAATGAGAAGTTTGACTTGGTTTTCTGTGCAGCCGCTCCCGTAGGCCCCACCCCGGCCCCCTCACCAACAGCTGGTAGCTTACAGTTTCTTCAAGGAAGACGCAGACTTCCGTGCTCTTCGTCTGAGCTGTAGAGCCAAGACTCACTGGCAAGATGTGAAGGCTTGTTGCTCTTTCCCACAACCAGATGGCAGTGACTGTGGGCAAGGGAATTTTGCTTTGACCACAAATGCAGGCAACAGGTGTGGCTCGGGCCCCACCCCACCGGGCTCCTCTGAAGCCGCCATGCTCCCATCCCCTCCACAGTGGAGGTGTGACATGGTGGAGAGAAGCGTGGACGTGCTTGGCCCCTTAGGGTCGAGCCTGTTGTTTCCCAGGCCACTGGTATGAGCAGTGCGAATGACACCACGTTGAAGACGCTTGGAGCGCTGCCAGCCAAACTGAGGAAGTCTAGTAACGGTTGTCCTACCAGCACAGTGAGGGCGGCTGTAGGGAGGGGCCCAGGATGAGGGTAAAGGAAGAGCAGCAGCTTCACCTGGGCAGTGCACTGGGTGGAAGGCAGCGAGGGGTGAAGCGACGGCCGATCAGGACTGGTGAGGAGGGGTTAGCAGGGCGTGCTTCTTTCTCCGACGTGAAGCAAGTGATGTAAGTGGGAATGACACTCGGCCCTCTGCCCCTCCCAGGGAAGCAAAGCAAAGATTCAAAGTAAGCATGACACTAGTTGGTTTACCAGTGTTCCTTCCAAGGAGACATATATTTTTTAATAAACGATAGTTGCAATGAACTGTGTGTGGCTCAGAGACCTTCTTGAAGGAAGTGGGAAGGGAGGGCTGGGAACACGGCAGTGGGGAAATGTCGCAGACAGTTGTTTGGGGGCCAAAAGACTCTGGTTAGCATCAGCTGGCTGAGTCAAGTGTTCCTCTGGACGGTTTTAGACCCCTGTGGTCATAGCAGGTCCTTTACGAAAGTCATATCCTTGGTCTTCCACCCAAACCCCCAGAATGTTGCTTCAAATAGCACCAACTAGGTCTGGGACGGGATCCCCACATCCTTGGTGGTGAAATGCTGACATTGTCCCCAAAGGTACACAAAATAGGACATGCCCGCTACAGCAAAGAGGTTGGTTTGAGAGAGCAAGGGCCAAGTTAGCGGCAGAGAACTGAGGAATATGGTGAGGAGAAGCCGGCCTGCCAGCTTCCGGCGTTCCTGGGGAGTGCTCAGGAGAAAATGGCGGGGGCGGGCACAGAGGAGGCCACAGTGTGAGGCACGGGGTGGCACCCCTACAGCTTTCCAAGGAGAGGAGGTGTGCTCAGATCACGTATTTATGACATGGCTGATGTCACTGCAACTTGCGGGGAGAAGCCCCGAAGAAGTGCTGTCTTAAGGGCAAGAGCGATGAGTGAGCGAGCAACCCCAGTGTGCACGGGCTGGACCACACCAGGGACAATGAGCCTTACCAGCTTGTGGTGCTTTACACTTTGCGGGGCACTTCCTTTCACGCGTACTCTCCTTCGCTGGAAGGCAACCTGACAAAACGGGTGCTCCAAACTGCTCCTGAGGGCAAGGGGGACAAAGAGCTGGCCCGTAGCCACACTGTTTTGAGACCCTTCACAGCTGCTGGCCCTCTGAGAGGTGGTGCAGCTGAAGAAAATCCAGCCCCCAGCAACTTGGAAACATCAAAGGGGGGCGCCCCCTGCCCCTAAGCTCTGCTGTGACCTGATGGCCAGAGCCCTGTTTCCACCCGGGGTCAGCACTGGGCTCTCTCCCAGTTCTGCTGCTGACAACACAGTTCACGGCACCTTGGCTTCTTCGTCCGTAACGAACCTTAAATTATTAATAAAACAGAGGGTGATGCCTGTGTCTATGTAAAATACCTGTTCAGGCAGAAATGAGCAACTGTATGTGAAGGTGAAAGTACTTCTAGAAATTAGCCAATAAAAGCAAAATCTTTAGCCCTGACCTGTTGGGTGTTGTTCTGCAAACCAAAATGTCACCAGTTCGATCCCCAGTCAGAGCGCATGCCTGGGTTGCGGGCCAGGTCCCCAGTTGGGGGTGCGTGAGAATCAACCAGTCGATGTTTCTCTCCCTCTCTCTCCCCGCTCCCTGCTAAAAATAATTAATTAATTCTTTTTTAAAGCAAAACCTTTATCCAAACAAGTGTGGAAGTTGTGGTCAAGGATGAACCTAATAATGGCTGCAGAAGAAAGTGGAAGTTGAGCTGCGGGATTGGGAAGAGACAGAGCAAAAAAGGATGGGGTTTAAAAGGGACCCAGGCTCCAGCAGAAGGGTCAGCACTAAAAGGACAATGGAGCCCTTTCCACAGGGATCGTGAGCCACTAGAGGGCCAAGATATCAGAAAACCTTATAGAAATGAGCTGGGTGGGTGTTCAGAGAGCCATTAGGTTTCTCAAGGTCATTCGACAAGAGTGCTGGCTTCAGTCTGTGGCCGGGTGGCTCAGTTGGTTGGATCGTTGTCCCATACCCAAAAAGGTTGTGGGTTTGATTCCCGGTCAGGGCACACACCTGGGTTGCATGTTTGTTTCCTGGTTGGGGTGCGTACAGGAGGCAATGGATTGATGTTTCTCTCTCTCTGTCTTTGGAATCAATAAATATAAAAAAATTTTTCAAAAACAGTGCCGGGGTTAGCAGTGCACCTAGGTGTCTGGCAAACCACATAGGACCTGGCAATACTCAGCGTCAGTCTCCCCAAGTTTTGTCCTCTGCCCTTGTTCCCATGTAGGACTTTATGGCCTCAATTCCATCAATCCTTTTATCCATTCAGTTAGCTTCTTGTCACCTCTCCACTATTTTATTATCACCGCAAATAACTTTCTAAAGCCCAAAATCCAATTTCCTCAAAAGCCTCTCTCTTCCCCCATCACTTCCTAGAAATAGCTGAACTGGCTGCTGTGCACCTCGGTCCCTCCCCAGCGAGCAGGGTCGGGGCGCGCGAGCTTGCCAGGGCACCGAAGGGCTCCGGCGGGGTCTGCAGGGCTGTGTCCCATGTCAGCATGATGCCCACCAGTGCTTTCTGCATTCGACCTGGTGAACTAGCTGTGTGTCCTAGCCCTCCCGTGTCCCTGGCATTCTAACCAGAAGAATCCAGCACACTTCCAGGGACGGGAAAGGGAGTGGTTTGAGAAGAAGTATTCAGACCTTTCCCCTCTCAGTGAAGAGTCTATACAAGAGGATGTTCTTCCCCTACTTAGCTGGCAGAAAGCACTGTCCCCCTCCCTTGTGGCCCTGTTATCTACAGGAGAAAAGTCCAAGCTCCTTAGCATGGTCTTCCTGTCCTGCATTATCTTTTGCTGTGTCCCCATTGTGCTCCCACGATGAGTTCCCTGAATACACCACAACCCTGTGTCTTTGTTCACTTTTTTTTGAGAGAGAGAGAAAGAGCAGAAGGAAAGGTGAGGGAGAGAAACACTGACTGGCTGTCTCTCCCACGTGCCCCAACCAAGGACCAAACCCACAACCCAGGCATGTGCTCTGACCGGGATTCAAACCGATGACCTTTCGTTTTGCAGGACAGCACCCAACCCACTGAGCCACAGCAGCCAGGGCTGCTCACACTTCTTTTCCTGCCCATAAAAGGCCCTTGCCACCACCCCATCTTGCTTACCTGGAAGAATCTTCCTAATATTTTAAGACTCGATTCAAGAATTCCCATCCTTCTAGACTGCTTTTCCTGAAGCACCCCCTCTTCTTCCCTCCCACCTCTGGGTCGAACCGGCAGTTTGGTTCATTATGCCCTATTAGAACATAGAAGAATGTTTGTCATTGTAACATACTTACTACATTGACAGGCAATACTGACTGCTTCATTAATTTTAATTCACTTGTTGCCAAAACAGCTCGATGAGGTAGGTGCTCTTATTATCCTCATGTTCCAGATGAGGAAACTGAGGCACAAGGGGGCCCCGCAGCTAACAGCGGGCTGCCCATCAAATACAAGCTGTTTGGCTGCAGTAGCTGTGCTCCTAATGGCTACCCTGTGCTGCCTTTCACTTTGCTACACTTGGAACGTTTTATTGCTGCCATCTCTTGACGTGTGTCTTCTTGACTCCAGCATTTAGTGCAGTATCTGTCACATAGTAGGTGCCCGGGAGAAGGGAAGGGATGCATTAGTCCTTGGCTCCAGCTTGGACGGCAGAGATTGGACTAGGCCCAAACCTAGGATGAACATGACTTTTTTGTTGATTTTATGGAGCACTTCCACTCTGGAGTCCCTGCAGTTTCCCCTGGGGCCTTGTTCCATCAATGACGACTCCTTCTTATTGCCACCCATGTCCGCCCCTTTAGCTCCTGCCCCTTCTCCTCCCTCTGCTGTCTTCTCACCAAGAACTGCTCTGCCCGCCCTCACTGACCATCTGTGTGTTCATTCAACACAAGTTCACTGAATGCCCACTGCTCTTGAGGGCAACCCCGCCCTCCCACGAAGGGCATTCACGGAGTCCTTTCTCAGCCTGAAGGGCATAGACACATGACAAGGCCACATCCCCACTCTCACTTGTGACTTCTCTTTGGGCCATTTCTGCTTTCCATGGACTCCTTCCCTCCCTCTTCTCCCACCTCCCAAGTGCCACCATTTTCCTAGTCACCCCAGCCCCGAATCTGATTCCTCTCCTTTGGTCATCATGTCCAATCTCCTGCCAAAACTTGATTCTTTTTAATGGCCCCGCACTTTCGTCCTTTGTGTTCATCATCTCTGCCCCTACCCATGGCTGGGTGAGCACTTGGCGGTCACCATTGTGCTTGGCGCGCATCCAGCGAAGACAGTGCTGCTCTCAAGGACCTGACAGCCTAGTAGGGGGACAACAGACAAGGAAATGACTGAGGATGTAGTTACACATTCTGCTACATGCTGTGAAGGAAATACATAGGAGGCAGTGACAGAGGGTGACATAGTGAGGGGACCTGCTTGGAGAAGGCTCCCGGAGAAGGCTTCTGTGAGGAGCGGACATTCAGGGTGAGACCTGGAAGGTGAGATCAGCCTGGTGGGCTGGAGCGAAGGCGCAAACATCCTCCACTGGCCCCAGTCTTCTTTCCCAGACTCCTTGCCTTTTTGACCTCTGTGGCTGAAGCCTCTGGCAGGAACGTTGCAGGCCTCAACTCCTCCAGCTCAAATGCCACTTTCCACGATGTCACTGGTCATTGCCTTCCCTTCTTGTGTACCACTCTAGAAGATCAGGCTGCACTTTTTCTGTTCTTGTTTTCATGCATGGATGCTATTTGTCCACAGTGTCCTTCTTCAAAGAAGGGAAAACTTCTAGAAGCCTGTGACTGCATCCAGTGCACCTTTGGATCCCTCGAAGCAGCCAATACATGCCGGATGCTCAATAAAAGATTGTCAAATGACCTTCCCCTTTCTGGATTTCACAATCTTAATCTAAAGCATGAGGAGTTTACACAGATAATCTCTAAGACCTCTCCCTTTGATGATAACACTGATGATGAAATAGAATTCTAAAGAACATGTACTTGTCAACCGCCCCTCCCCAAGACTGCTCGTGTCTGTTGGATTCCCAGTGAGGGCACAAGCTTGGGTTGCCGGCCAGGTCCCCAGTTGGGGGCGTGTGAGAGGCAACCAATCGATGTATCTGTGGCATATCGAGGTTTCTCTCCCTCTCTTTCTCCCTCCCTTCCCCTCTCTCTAAAAATAAATAAATAAACTCTCAAGAAAATACAAAACAGAAAGTGTTCTGATAGAAAAGGGTGCTGATCCTGATAACTTGCAGTTGAATGAAGAAGCGGCGCTATGGAAATATGGGAACGGACGTGGCCAAAAGCACCAGCAGATGCCCTCAGAGTGAGAGTTCAGGTGCAAATAGCGGTTCCTGGCGGTAGTTCCAAGCAAGAGCTATGCGAGGTGAGTGTGAGGGTGGTGGGGCCCTGGAAGAGCGGTCGGCAGTGGGGACCCCTGCCGGGAAGTGTGCAAACCGCCCTGGCTCCCTGCAGGGCGTGATGCGCCAAGTCTGTCCTCTATTCAGAGCAATTGCCGGCTTTGTGTTTTTAAATGGAATTCAAGCTTTTTGACTTTTTCAAATTTTTCTTGAGGTAGTAAAAGTGTTCCTGAAGCGCCTCTCTATTCTGGTTTATCAGACACATTGAGGGGGAAATGGAAAAAAAAAGAGACAAAAGAAATCAGGAGGTAAAGAGAACCTAAAAAGGTCAAAGGGGAAAACCCGCCACTGTTAAGTACAGCAATGTCGAAGGAGGAGGCAAAATGGCCCCTGAATGTGCTGCCAGAATTCAGTTCACTAGCAGTGACTGCGTCATTCTAGAGAAGAAATAACAAGAAACAACAGTGCTGGCTGGTGTGGCTCAGTGGATTAAGCACTGGCCTGTGGACCAAAAGGTCACTGGTTTGATTCCCAGGCAGGGCACATGCCTGGGTGGTGGGCCAGGTCTCCAGTTGGGAGAGTGCGAGAGGCAGCTGGTCGCTGTTTCTCTCACACATCATGTTTCTCTCCCTCTTTTCCTCTTTTCCCTTCTCTCTAAAAATAAATAAATAAATAAAAGAGTTTTTAAAAACACCAGGCTCATGACCGTGACGAGTAGAAGAATGGAAAACAACAACAAAAACGGTAGAAAGGCCCGCATCTCTCGAGCCACCTCAAAACAGGAACCTTTCCCAGGGAAATCCAGACCTCCTGGAGAATGACAACATGGGTCAAGACGTTGCCCTGACTGGCGTGGCTCCACGTGTTGGGTGTAATCCTGCAAACCAAAAGGTCACTGGTTTCATTCCCTATCAGGGAACATGCCTGGGTTGTGGGTTCTGTCCCTGGTCGGGACACATACGCGAGGCAACCAGTCGATGTTTCTCTCTCTCATTGATGTTTCTCTCCCTCTCTTTCTCCTTCCCTTCCCCTCTCTCTAAAAATAAATAAATAAATAAAATCTAAAAAGAAAAAAAAAATATTTAAAAAAAGACTTAGTGCCTGATGGAGAGCAAGAGCTAAAGAATAACAGGAAACTTCCCAAAAGCCCTCACTAAGTGTCAGGCATCACTCCGAGAGCTTCGCGTGTGTTTACTTGTTTATTCCTTTACGACTCTGTGACCGTTGTTCCTCACATTTCATAGATGAAGACACCGAGGCATGGCGAGGTGAAGCACCTTAGCCAAGGTTGTACAGTTCAGAGCAAACACTTGAATCCAGGCAATTGGACTCCAGGGTGTTTGTCACTGTGCTGCGCCGCCTCCTCTAGTTCCCACTTCCCTCCGGGGCATTTCTCTGCAGCATTGAAACTGCTCTCGGCATGGTTTCCAAGTCTCCGGACTTGATCCTTTCGCAGATCTCAGCCTCATCAACCTTTCGTCCACATCTGACACTGTTCAAACAACTCCCCACCGAGACTTGAGACCTTTGCATCGTCTCGGATTATGTCTCTACGATGATCCTCATTTTCACCATCACTGTTCTAACTGCTATGATCCTAATTCAGTTCTTCATTATTTTCATTCATTTGACAAATGAACACATTATTCTATGTGTCAGCCCCTGGGGATATAATAGTGAGCAAAACAGATATCTGCCCTTAAAAAGCTCGCTATCGGGGAGACAGTCATTAAACAAATAATTATACAAATAAGTATATCTTTACCAACTGAGAAGTGTTGTTGATGAAAATGTGGGGCTTTACATGGAATGGGTGAAATATGGAAATTATAATGGCCTCCCAATTATTCCTCCTGTAGGCTCTCCCTTCTCCAGTCCAATTTACTGCGTCATTGCGCAGATGGCAGTTCCTGGAGTCTGTCTTCTGACCGTACCACTCCCCTCCTCGAATCCCTTCAGTACTTTACAGAATAAAGCAAAAGTTTCTCAGCCAGATGACTGAGATCCTCTGGAATCTGGTTCCAACCAACCTTTTCGACTTTCCCACACTACTCCCCCTCAGGCGCTCTATCTGCAAATTGGCTGAACTATTCACTGTTCCTTGTCCTCAAAGACTATGTGCCTTTGCCTTGTCGTTATTATTATTATTACTTTGGGCCTGGAATATACTTCCTCTCATGCTATACATCGTGAACGTCCAACCCTGTCCACACAGCGTCTCCTGATCTTCTGCTCTGGAACCTCAGCATTCCCCTCCCTTTCATAGCATTCACGTTCTATCTTTAATATTGTAAACAGTCCATGTAAACCTCACCTCTTCCTTTATTAGATTATAAGCTCATTAAGGATAGGATTTGAGTTAACCAGTTATTCATTGCCTGGATGGACAGATGAATGAATGAATGAATGAACGAACAAATGCATAGAGATGAATGGATGGTCGGGAGCTTTGTGACTGACGACATGAAGGGGCCCTCAGTATACAGACGTAATGTGAATGCTTCAATCATGGATTTTCATGGCAATTTAACAGAGAGCCGTGGGAAAACTATCAAACCAAACAAAGGCTACCCATTTCCACCCTCCTCCACCTCTTATTCTACCAGATGTACCTCTGTAGGAATGAGGGGCCCCACCCCAAGAGACATGGAAATCACGTCCAAGGACTAAGACATTGTGGGCAGAAAATTCAAGGACTTGGGGGATCAGGTGGTGTTTTCTTCTTACAAAAGAAAGCTGGTAGAGACAGAAAATAGTCGGGAAGATGAAATGGCTGCCTATAGAGATGGGATTTCTGAATAGATTTTGTTCTGTCTGGACGATAGCTTAAAAGGCTGGATTGCTGGGCTCTTGGCTAGGCACAGTTCTCTATGATGACGGGGGAAAATGTGTTTACCCAGAGTCTTGCTGACCTGATGAAGAGAACTTTAAATTGGAAGGGGAGGGGAAAGAGGAAAAATGCCCTTGATAATATTAAAAAAATAAATTACTATGGATGGGATCAGCTAGGACAAGAACAGCACTGGAAGAGGTGCCCATTCAGTCACAGAAGAATACATCTGGGAAAGAGTCAGAAATAGAACTGACGGCTCAAGCTGTTTCTACATCAACGCATAGCACGTGCATTGGGTTGAACCATACGAAATTGCCAATATTCGACTGCTTTGGTCCAACAAAAACGGTAACTTCACGTGGTTCGACCTAATATTATGAAGTAAACAGAGGCGGATTTAACGGCGGGTGCCCCGGGCACATGCCCTGGGCCCCGACTTCTGAAGGGTCCTGCAAAACCCCAACTTTACATTTTTCCTAATGCCACCAAGTTTGGTTTCATATGTGCAATTTTAATTACATACATGTTTACAATTGGCAGTAAAACCTGACAGTATATTTAAATATTTTCTGCGCCCGCCGCCTCAACTGACCTTAATCCACCTCTGGGCCCAGGGCGCATGCCCGGTGCAACCGTCATTAAATCCGCCGCTGGAAGTAAGTTGGAAATCTTATTTCAGGGCAATAAATCAGCCCAAAGGATCATTAAGACTGGGAGGAATGAAACTTAGAACTAGAACTTGGCATCAGGAAGAAGACGTGGTGAGGAAGAAAGGTGCTCTTGAGAATGGGAGGTGACATTGTGCTATATGCATAGAAATGCACAAGTGTGGGGACTGAGCCCTCTGCAGAGTTTTGGGCAAGTTAAAAGGAGAAAGGAATAGGAGTGATGGAGAGCGAGTGCATCACACAGCGCCCTGCGCGAGGGGGGAAATAGATGGTGTATCCCTGATGCAGATCACGGAAGCGGCGCAGGGCGGCTGGAGCCACAGTGAGGCACTGACTGCGCAGGGCTGCGCTCAGTTTCATTTGCCTGAAAGCAGAACATTTAGAAATTCTTTACTTGTCTTGCCGACCGTATTACCCCTCGGAAAGTAAAGAAATCAATGACAGGGACTGCTGGCTCTTCGTGACCTACTTCTGACCAATAGTGAAGAACTGGTTAGTCAAGTGGCAACTTGAAGAGCAACCGTATTAGCTCAGAGTTTCTGACTGCTTAAGGCTAGACATGAGAGATTTGGCCCTAGAGTTCAAGGAAGCAGACTTCAAATGGTTCAGAGAGAAAAAAAAGTAGTATGCGGGCAAAGAAAGAGCAGGGGTTGAATAGATCTAGCTTTATTTATTTTATTTTTCAATTATAGTTGACATTCACTGTTATTTTCTATTAGTTTCAAGTGTACAGCATAGTGGTCAGACAATCAGACCCTTTACAAAGCGGTTCCCTGATATTTCCAGTACCCACCTGGCACCATCCATAGTTATTATAGTGTTCTCGACTACATTCCCTATGCCGGACTTGATGTCGCCATGGCTTTTGTAACCACCATTTGTGCTTCTTAATTCCTTCATATCTAGCTTTAAATCATGGCTCTGCCGTTTTCCAGCAGGGTGACCTTGTTTAAGTTACTTAAACTCTGTGAGGTTCAGTTTCCTAGAGAAACGACAAGGGAGGGAGGAAGGGAGGGAGGAAAGAGGGAGGGAAAGAAGGAAGGGTAATAGAATAACAACACCCACTTCCCAGGTTTGCTAAGCCAATTAGATGAGATAGCACGTGCGAATTGCTTAGCACTTAGTAGGCATGCATTAATGATTTGTTTTCTTGCACTTTGCACTTGGCCGCCCTCCAAATAGGATTGAAAGGCCCTTAGACACTAAATCCTGACCATATAAGCGTGAAGTGTTTTAACGAAGAAGTAAAAGGAAAGTCATCTAAAGAAAATGATATAAACACACGGAAGTTCTTTGACGATGAGACATTAAAAAGGTGGAAGGAAGGGCACCTGACCAAGGATGAATATAAATTAGTAACATGGAGTGGCCAAAATCCTATCAGGAAGGCCTGGCCCCAAACGAGCTAATTCTAGGAGTAAGAAATAGAGGCTTTCAGTTTTGTTTGCATCAAGGAACATGTGATGGAAGTCCTAAAGTTTGCATGTTGGGGTGGGGCAGATAGTTTTGTTTTAATTAAAATCAGTTTCCAAACATAGTATAATATAAGCGCATATAAAAAGAATTCCAGTAGTACCAGAGGATATAAAAGGAGAAATGAAATAGTGTAACATTGCCAGACAACAAAGATAAAGTTATGCTTTAGTCTTCTCTGCCATCAGACTGGAATGGGTCAAGTGGACAAGACGGAACTGAGGGTCACAGTAAATAAGTTGTAAGAAAACATCAAGGTACTTTAAATGACTTTTTTGTCTCTCAGTCCAAATTATATTTCAGGATGTTGGGAGAAGCTGTAGGTAAGGACCCTGCACTGTGTCGGTAACCTTTGGGGAACCACGGGGTATAAGGAAGATGCTGGAAACCTAAAGAAAAATGCTCCTTTTTATTTATTTATTTCTCAAAAAGATTTTATTTATTTATTTTTAGAGAGAGGGGAAGGGAAGGAGACAGGGAGAGAAACAATGACGTGAGAGAGAAACATCGATCGGTTGCCTCTTGCACGCCCCCAGCTGGGGACCAAACCTACAATCCAGGCATGTGCCCTGACTGGGAATTGATCTTGTGGCTTTTTGCTGTGTGGGATGATGCCCAACCAGCTGAGCCACACTGGTCGGGGCTATATGCTCCTTTTTAAGGGGAAGATGATAGGCAGTACAAGGTTTAGACAGGTAGACCTCCTCTTACTTAACAGGCAAGCTTCTAGAATACATTATGGGATGAGATGGTTTGCATGAGACCTAGAAGGGAAGTAGTGATCACAAAAAGTTTATAAAACCCTTTACCTAAGAATAGTTCAAGACAGACTAAGCTCATTTTCATTTCTGAAATAACCTTAGTAAATGTAATGGGTAAAGCAGGGGAATGGATTCCAAGAAGGTGTTGACAAAGTCGATTATAATATCCTTGTGAAAAAGTTGGAAAATGTAGATAGTACAGCTATTGAATGCGTGACTGATCAGCCCAAAGTCTGCTATGCAAGGGATCAATGTTTAATTTATTTATGTACTAGTTTATTATCTGTCACCACCACTCAAATGTAAGCTCTTCGAAAGAGAGATTTTGGCCCTGTGGATTGAGTGCTGACCTGCAGGTAGGAGGGTGGCCAGTCCAATTCCCAGTTGGGGCGGGGGCCTGGGTTGCGGGGCAGGTCCCCAGTTGGGCAGGGGCAGGGTGACGCGTGAGAGGCAATCGATCAATGTATCTCTCACACATCAATGTTTCTCCCCCTCTCTTTCTCCCTCCTCCTCTCTCTAAAAATAAAGAAATAAAATCTTTACTTTTAAAAAGAGAGACTTTATCCTCTATTTTGCTCATGACTGTATCCCCAGTGTGTATAACAGTGTCCAGTACCTAACAAAGTATTCAAGAATTATCTGTTGTATGAATGAATGGACTTGGAGGTAGGACTTCAAGGCACGTTACCAAGCTTTGTCTCTGGCTTCTATTCAGTATGTTTCATCATTTATTTGGGTAAAGACATTAGTTGGCATGCTGACCAAATATGCAGATAATGGGGGTCTGAGAGGGATAACAACATAATAGAGTCTATCTTAAAAAGAACAACTGTCAAGAGCAATTTAATGGTGATAAATGCACTTAGATTAAAAAAAATAGAGTCTGGCTGTGCAGAATGGAGTGGCCAGTGGCCTGCAGAGCAGCGCGCCCGAGTTTTATTGTACTACAGTGATGCACCCCTCTGCCGTGACTCCCCGCCGGTGAAACAGACACACTGCAACGGTAGGAAACACAAAGAGGATGTGAAAGACTAGTATCAGAAGTGGATGGAAGAGCAGGCTCAGAGCTTGATTGACGAAACAACCACAGCCTTTCAGCAGGAAAGATACTTCTGACTCCATTCTCTGCTCCTCCTCTAGTTGGGGCAAGGATCCCACCTCCCCCGCCCCTGTGTTCTAGGTCTTCCTTGCCCTGGTATGATGCCGGCAGCCCATACGAAGGGCCCTCCCATGATGCCAGTGATGAGTCCTCCTCCTCCTCCTGGGATGATGCCAGTGGGACCTGCTCCTGGATTGGGTCCGCCTAAGGGAGGCCACATGCCAATGATGCCTGTCCCATGGTGGTGCCCACTCAGCCAGGAATGACTCAGTCAGACAGACAAGGAGAGAGAGAAGCCTCTTTCTATCAGTGTTATACTACTGGTTCTACTTCACCAGGAGATCGTGGTGCTGACTCGGGGTGTTTTCTAACAGCATGACAAGGAAGACTCACTCCCTCTTCCTTTCAAAGATAGTGGTTTGGAGGGTAGTAGTGGGACGAGAAAGAGCAATTTTCATTTGTACTGTGAAATGTGAAAATAAAATTGTCAACTCTTTTAGTTAGAAAAACCCTGGAAGCCTAGGGAATTCAAGATGGTGGAGTAATAGGTGATAGTATCACAAGTAAATTATGGAACAATCAACCTTAACAACCAATTAAAGACTAGTTGAACAGAAGTCTTATAATCAAGGATTTACAGAAGAAGCCACATCAAGACTGGTGGGAAGGACAGAGGTGCAGAAAGGGCTGGTCCCGCACCCACATGAGGTGGCTGAGAATCCGGAGGGATATCTCACCTGCAAAGGTGCTCCCCCGAGGAGCGCTGGACTCCCGAGTCCGGACCACCAAAGCCAGAAAGAGGAGCCCACGTAATATCTGGCTGTGAAAATCAGCAGGGATTCCATCTGCCAGGGGTAGATAGGAGTCTGCTACAAACTCAGGCACCCTCTTAAACAGTCAGCACACAAAATCTCGTTCACAGCCACTCACCCTGGGCTCCAGCAAAGAAGGGTGGATTGGAGTGGACTGGAGTCCTGCGAGGACAGATTGGATTGTGCGGCTCTGGGGAGAGAGTAAAGGAACAAGGTCCGGGGTCTGTGCGCTGACTCCCTCTCACACACTGCAGATGCCATCTTTCCGGGGTCAAGCGCTCCTCCCCGTATGGGATCAGACTGGGGGAGTGCACTAGCCCCACCCTGCAGAGGAGTTAGCTGCCTGGGTGTAGAGGTCTAGGCGGACTCATAGGGTGTCAGAGACTGAGTTGTGTGACTCTGGAGTGAGGGCCATTCTCCCCCTTCTCATGAGGGTGGCCGGCACCATTCCACCATGGGGGATCCACTAGTTGTACCCTGCGGACTCTGGCGGCCATTCGCTGCTGACCTAGGGTGCTCAAGGAAGTCTGGACGGAACTGGAAACAGACTGAGTGGTGGGCTCTAGGGCAGGGGTCATATGGCCCTCACATGCCAGACTGGTGCCACCATTCCTGTGCAGAGCCCTCCCTTCACACAGCCAAATCTTGGTCTGCTTGTGCCTGATGAACGCTGCTGGCTTCATCCTGACGAATCCTTGAGACCCTGCCCCACCACAGAAGTCCATGAGCACCCCAGTGGGTGGCAACTTGCCTTGGTATACCCTGGGATTCTTGCTGAGTGGACTCAGACCCAGCATGGGCACCAAGATTGAATCTGTATCATAGGAAACACCAGTTTCCCCCACCTGATGACTCACTGTGAAACCACCTCATGCAACCAGAGGCTCTTTCAGTGGCTTAGCCTATAGGCAGCCAGCAGGTGGAGGCAGGCGGAAGTGGCTCTCAAGATGTATTGGGTCCTTTGCTGACCTGCCCCCAGGCTCAGTGCTGGTGCATCTTGGCCCTCCCACACATATCCAGGCCCAGCGGAAGCAGCCACAAACTGTGGATCTCCACATAGTTCCAAACAGGTGGTCCCGGGCCAGCCATAAGCAGTATCAGACATGGACCAGCACTAGAGGCCCCTCAACATGTCCCAGAACCAACATACCTAGTGGGAGAATTCAGACCACATCAGAGCAGGGCCTAATTAGCTCCACAAGCAGCATATCCAAAGGGTGATCCTGGCAGGCACCAGGCCCTGCTGAAGTGATTTGCACTCCTGTGGTCAGCACCCGCACAGCAGTGGAGTTGAGCCTCAGTCACCAGCTCGAGGCTCAGCCCCAAGCACGGAGGGGCCAACAGCAATCAAGACTCAACTATAATAGGAAGGCCCACATAACCCCCACAAGGGACATTCCTGCAGCACCTAGCTCGGGCAATCAGGGACACTGCTACTGCACCCCACAGGGTACCTTCTATGTAAGACCAGCCTACCAAGACTGGGAGACAGAGCAGATCCACCGAATACACAGAAACAAACACAGAGAAGTAGCCAAAATGGGGAGACAAGGAAACAAGCACCAAATGAAAGAACAGGAGAAATGCCCAAAATGCTAAATGAAATGGACGCAAGCCATTAACCACATACAGAGCTCAAAATCATGATTTTAGGGATGCCCGAGGAGCTTACAGGAAGAATGGATGAACTCAGTGAGAACTCAAACAAAGGCATAGGAAGCATAAAAGAAGTCACAGAAACCATGAAAGAGAACTAGTCAGAAATGAAGAACACACCGACCGAAATGAAGAATGCACTAGAAGGAATGAACAGTAGGTTAGATGAAGCCCCGGGACTGAATGAGTGCTTTGGAAGACAAGGTAGCAGAAAACACACAATCTGAGCAGCAAAGAGAAAGAAGAATTTTAAAACATGAAAGATTAGCCTAAGGCCTCTGGGGCAACAGGAAGCGCAACAGCCTCCGCATCACAGGGCACCCGGATGAGAAGCAAGAGAGCAAGGGATCAAGAACCTATCTGAAGAAATAATGACTGAAAACCTCCCTAACCTGTTGAAGAAGGCAGGCACTCAAGCCCAGGAAGTGCAGAGAGTCCTAAACGAGATGGACCCACAGAGGTCCACACCAAGACACGTCCTAATTAAAACACCAAAGATTATAGACAAAGAGAGAATTTTAAAGTGGCAAGAGAAAGTTACCCATAAGAAAGCTCTCATAAGGTTGTCAGCTGATTTCTCGAAGGAAACATTTCAGGCCGGAAGGGACTGGCATAAAATATTCAAAGTGATGAAAAGCAAGGACCTACACCCAAGACTACTTTACCCAGCAAGCCTACCATTCCAAATTGAAGGAGGAGAAACAAAATAGAAACAGAGGCATAGATGCATGGAACAGACTGCCAGACCGCCAGGGGTGGGGGAGGGACTGGATGAAAGAAGGTGAAGGGATTAGCAAAAGAACAGGTCTGTGTGACCCATGGACACAGACAACAGTGTGGTGATGGCCAGAGGGAAGGGGGTGGGCAAGGTGGGCCAAGAGGAGGAATTTGGGGACATCTGTAATAGTGTAAGCAATAAAAATAAAATAAAAATAAAAAGTGGAAATTGAAGAAATAACGAGCTTTTCAGACAAGACAATACTAAAGTTCATCACCACTAAACTAGTATTATAAGAAATGTTAAAGGGATTTCTTTAAGAGAAGGAAAAAAAATTATTCTAAAGAATTAAATGGCAATAAATACATACCTATCAATAATCACTTTAAATGGAAATGGTTTAAATGCTCCAATCAAAAGGCCTAGGGTAGCTGAATGTATAAAAAATCAAGACCCATATTTGTGCAGTCTACAAGAGACCCACCTTGGAATGAAAGACACACACAGACTGAAAGTAAAGGGATGGAAAAAAATATTTAATGCAAATGGAAATAAAAATAAATGCTGGGTAGCAGTACTTAGAGACTTTAAAACAAAGGCTATCATAAGAGACAAAGAAGAACATTACATGATGATAAAAGGATCAATCCAACAAGAGGATATAAGCTTTGTAAGTATTTATGCATCCAACATAGGAGCACCTCAATATATAAAGCAAATCTTTTTTAAAAATTAAAAAAAAATCTACTGTTAAAGCAAATCTTAATGGGCATAAATGGGAGAGATTGGCAACAATACAGCCATAGTAAAGGATTTTTAACACCCCATTGACGTCAATAGATTTTCTAAACAGAAAATCAACAAGGAAACATTGGCCTTAAATGACACACCAGACCAGAAGGATTTTATTGATACTTTCAGAGCACTTCACCCCAAAGCTGCAGAATATACAAGGTCTGTCCAGCAAAAGCCCAGCCATTGTTAATATAACGAGAACAGTTTGCGCAGCATCGATGTAACCTGGCAGCCAAGGAGAGTGGACTGGAATGCGCATGCGTGAACAATGACAACTTCACTTGTACTAGTCAGTGGTGGCGGTGGATGCCATTGAGTGAGCATGCGTCCTGTGTGGCCGTCATATTAAAAATGACTGAGCAAGTAGGGCAACGAATCTCCATCAAATTTTGCATTAAGCTTGAACATTCCTCCGTAGAAACTATTGGGATGATTCAGAAGGCCGCGGCTATGGGCAACTGGTGATTGGCAGCTTCATCACGACAACACGCCCACTCACGCATCACATCTCGTGCAGGTTTTTATTTTTTAAAGATGTTATGTATTTATTTTTGGAGAGGGGGAGGGAGGGAAAGAGGGAGAGAAACACCGATGTGTGAGACACACTGAACAGTTGCCTCTTACATGCCCGACCTGGGGACCTGGCCCGCAACCCAGTCATGCTCCCTGACCAGGAATTGAACTGGTGACCCTACCGTTCACAGGCCAGTGCTCAATCCACTGAACCACACTAGCCAGGGCTTGTGCAGTATTTTTTTTAATGTTAACATTTTTTTAAAAAGATTTTTTTAGATGGGAAGGAAGGAGAAAGAAGGAAACATCAATGTGTGAGAGATTCATTGATCGGTTGCCTCTCGCACGCCCCCAAGACTGGGAATCAAACCAGTAGCCTTTTGGTTGGCAGGCTGTTGCTCAATCCACTGAGCCACACCGGCCAGGGCTCCTGTAGGGTTTTTTTTTTTTTTTTGCAAAACAGCAAATCACCCAGGTGACTCAGTCCCCCTTCTAAAGCCCAGATTTGGCACCCTGTGACTTCTGGCTTTTCCCAAAACTAAATCACCTTTCAAAGAGATTTCAGACCATCAATGAGATTTGAGAAAATATGACGGGGCAGCTGATGGCAATTCGGGGAACTGTGTGAGGTCCCTAGGTGCCTACTTTGAAGGGAACTGAGGTGTCATTGGCCTCTGTACAATGTTTCTTGAATCTTCTTCAATAAAGGTCTCTATTTTTTAGATTACATGGCTCGATACCTTCTGGACAGACCGTGTGCGTGTGTGTGCGTGTATCTGTATCTGTATCTACACATACGCACATCTATTTCCCAGTTCTGTCCATGGAGAGGGCCTAGAAACAATGGCACTCTTGCAGCAATGAGTGTATCTAGCACACTGATCTTGGGCACTACCTACCATTTTCCATTAAAAGGGTTCTAGTGCTGGGGAAAGGAAAAAACAAGATGAGTCTGCAACATCTTATTTTGTCACAAAGGAAGTATTCAAAGAATGAGGGGATATGTCAAAAGGATGTAGGAGCCAGCTTTGAGAAATAAAATAACGATAATGGATAACTCATTAAATAAAATAGAAATCCATTAGTCTGTACTATTTTAAAAACATGAATAAGTGGAAGGGAGGGAAGAAAATGCTCTACCTAACAAATGCCAGCTAATAAATAAAAAGGAAATGATGGAAATTTGAAAATCCACATTTAACCACCATCACAGTAAAAATTCATTCAGGCAAGAATCGCCAATTGATGCTAAAACTAGTGAATGCAAGTTTAATAAGAAACAGAATATTTGGTCTCAAGTATCTTCCAGAAAGTAGTTCCTATTTACACAGAGGTACGTGGTAGACACGTTAACTTTAACCAGTGATGGAACAAATTGACCGCGTGTCTGTTGGTGTGCTGCGCTGACAGCATATCACTTATGTGGTATGTTTACCGAACATGCATCAACTGAATCTAATCATTAGGAAACATCAGACACACCCATGCTGAGGTTCATGCTACGAAGTAGTTAGCCTGTACTCCTCAAAAATATCAAGGTCATGGAAAGATAAGGAAAGACCGAGGAACTGTTTTGTTTTGCAGATGACAGAGACATGCCAACTAAATGCAACTCATGAAGGACTTTGTTAGGACAATCAGTGAAATCTGAATGAGGTCCTATAGATTAGTGGTGTAATTGTTATCATTATTTATTTTCTGATTTTGATGGTTGTGCTGTGGTCATGAAGAAGAGCATCCCCATTTTTAGGAAATAAACACAGATATTAAAGGGTAACGGAGCAAAATGTCTGCGAACTGATCTCGAACTAATCTCGAGTGGTTCAGAGAGAGAGAGAGAATAAGGTAATGTGGTAAAATGTTAACGACTAGGCTGAAGCTGGGTGAAGGATGTGTGGATGTATTTACTTGCAACTTCCTTGTAAGTATGAAGTATTTCAAAAATAAAAAAAAAGTTTACAATGTTAATACAAGTCGGCTGGAGGAAAAAGCCAATGTGATCGTACAGCGTGCGAGTGTGAGTGCAGCCAGAACGACGCTGTGAACTGCATGTGGGTCTAACCTCACTGGGACATGGGATCTGGCTCTTGGAAGGTGAGGTGACTGCGTCTTATGAGGAACAGCTGAGAGGTGTGACTTCGTCTTCAGCTCTCCAAAGGGCATCAGGGACAGGGGAGCAGATTTCATACAGGGAGACACATTTCTGTTCCATATGAGGAAGGGTTTTTTGCCAATTAGGCAATAAGGTAGACTGAGCAACCCTGGGAGTTCCCTGTCATAGGGCGTGTTCTAACCGAGCCTGGACAGTCAGTTCTCAAGAATGTCATAAAGACATTTCATAAATTCAATCAGTGCTGGGCCTAAGGACCACTAATGTCCTTCTGATGAAAGTCTGGTTCTCTGTTGTCTTCAGGTATTGGGAATTGAGCATTCTGGAATAAAATACAACCTGTGTTGGACTGGGATGAACATTCTTTTTTGTTCACATGGGGCAAGAATTCCCTAACTTTCTAAAAAAAATATTTTATTTATTTTTAGAGAGGGGAAAGGAGGGAGAAATAGAGGGAGGGAAACAGCAATGTGCGGGAGATACACGATCAGTTGCCTTTTGCACGCCCCCAACTGGGGACCTGACCTGCAACTCAGGCCTGTGCCCTGACTCGGAATCAAACCGCCAACCTTTCCATTCACAGGCCAGCGTTCAATCCACTGAGCCTCGCCAGCCAGGGTGAGAGCCCCCACCCACACACCAACTCTTACGGTTCTACGGAACCACTGAGAGGAACAATGATCAAGATCTTTTCCTAGACAATCATCTTCCTCTCCCATGGGCTACTTCCACATATAATTCTTAGTACTTTGGAAAATGAGCTGGTCACAGCAACAAGTTATTTGAAATGCTTTTATTTTAGAACATGCCATTAAATCATATGAAAAATAGGGCCTGAGAAAAGAGAAACACACACTGAAAAGAAAGTTTAACAATTTTGAAACATTGAACTATCTCAGGCCTCGCTCCTTCTAGAAGCTGTTAGTCTGCCCACTCCTCCTCCTCCTCCTGAGACTTGTTCCAGCAGTCATCAGTTCTTCTTCATGAACTGGGACCTTTTTTTATCCAGCGTTTCCACCAGCTCACTATACAGGATATTCACCTGGGACAGAGATTAACAAATAGATTTCTTGAGGGGAAAAGATATGTGGAAAAGCCCGACCCATGGTGACAGCACGGGAATCTAACCTACAACCTGCGCCACATTGGGGAGAAAATACAGTGCTCTCTCTAGGGGATAAGGCCCCGATCGCACTAGGTCCGTTTTCTAGGCACAGGTAGCTATCACACGGGGTGGGCTACCTAAAGCATAAATGATCATTTGCTCTTATTTGGTAACAGAACTTTTTCTCCACCAAGCCTCTTCTGGTTACAGTTTAATGGCCCAGAAGTCTGCAACTCAGCAGAACTCCTGCAGAAAAGACCTTTGTATACAGTCACAGAGGCCAGTGCTTTCCTGGGTGCACTGGCACTGACAGGTATGCATCTTTCCGGGGCTCAGTGTGGGCATTCGTCTTAATTAGACTCCATCCACTGTCCCTAAGTTCCTGTCTGTTCCCCATCTGGTTTTCACTCTAAGAAATGACAGTTCACAGCCCCTAACTCTTGCAGTTCCATGGACCCACTGAGAGGAACAGTGATCAAGACCCTCTCCCAGCCAAGGAGGGTAGTACCAAGACCTTACTGAGAGCCCAAACAGAACCTCTCTGCCCTGAGTGCTGCCGCCCGCTCTAGCCCTCTCCCTCCTCACCTGAGTTTCGTAGATTCTCTTGAGGGAGCCAAGGTGGTCAAGGAAACGCAGTGACAGGCTGCACCATTTTTCGGCAGAGACATACTTCTCATTGCCATACATGAATATTCCAGTATTCCAGGACATGATCATCAGCCAGAGAACCTCCATTTCTGGGTAGCCTTCCTGAAATCCAAAGAAAAGTGTCTTTACTGTCACGATCACTGACTGTATCAGTGTTGCATCCCATTGTTAGTAAATAATGGGTGCTCTGCTAACACCAAGGAGGGAGCCCCCTCCTCCACAGCAGTCCTGTGCTCCTGCAGAGCAGGCGGAGCGTGCCATGAAGCTTTGTCAGCTATAGAATGGTCTGAATCAGACCTCATGAAGTGACACAAGCCGAAGAAGCAATGAGGCCTTCCTGGACTGAGTCCTGCTCTCCCTGAAGCAAGAGAAAAACCCGTATCCCATTCGAGGCTTCCCTTGGTGCTGTCCTCAGTCAATTATCTCCCCAATACCTTACCTCTAATTTTCAGAGAAGGCGGTCAAGAAGTACTTTTTTGAGTCTCTTAATTTCCTTGACCCAAATCAGTCTGTGTTTCAAACAGAAATTATATTAATCTTTATTTTTATTTTTTTTTAGAGAGAGGGAAATGGAGGGGGAAAGAGAGAGAGAGAGAAAGAGGATGAGAAACATCGATGAGAGAGAGAAACACTGATCGGTTGCCTCTCCTACATGCCCCAACGGACCCACAAGCCAGGCATGTGCCCTGACCAGGAATAAAACCTGTGACCTTCTGCTTGGCGAGATGATGCCCAGCCCACTGAGCCATGTTGGTCAGGTTTTAACCTTTATTTTTTGAACATACACACACACACACACAGATTTATTTTAAGGAACTGGCTCACACAATTGTGGGGGCTGGCAAGTTTGAAATATGTAGGGTAGGCCAAGAGGCTGGAAAATTAGGCAGGATTTCTATGTTACAATCTTAAAAAAAAAAGATTTTATGTATTTGAGGGGAAGATTTTATGTATTTATGAACTTTATCATATATGAGTTATGTCAATAAAAACCACAAATATATAGATGTACAGAGAAAGAGAAAGGCATTCTATATGGGCAGAACAGAATAAATTAAAACTTGCAGTATACTTGAGACTGAGCATGTCTTACTGAGACTAATAGTTATTTGGCCTAAGCAGACAATTTATGTAGGGAAATTAATGAGAAATAGGACTAGAAATGTAGGAGGGGGTTACCTTAGCATTTCCTAAATGCTTTTCCTCAGAACATTAGCATTACTCAAAATGTTAACAGATGGTCATAAAAACAGGGTTCTTGTTTGGGAAAAAAATATGTTTGGGAAATGCTGCGTTCTACGTATACCCCTTTGGAGCAATGTAATGAAAAGTTTTGGGGAATATTATAGCAAAGAAACTACAGAACTCTGTTTAACCCAGGGTATGTAGATTTTTACTAATGTCTTATATAATGTAATTTGTGAAATACTGGGCTGCAATGTAAAGGGTTTTGTATCATAAGGCACAGATCTCGAAATTTCTTCTGCTGGTAATTAAGAGGTCACTAAAACTGTATGAGAAGGGAAGTTTATTCACATCAAGGACTGAAATGTTTTAAGTTAGTCTCAGTAGAGGACCTTCTTTGGAGCCAAAAAAGGGGGTGGGGTGGGTAAAAGAGAATTTCAATACCGAGGCAGGGGTCAATAATGAAGGCCAGGGTAAAGAACAAGGCCATCAAATATGTCTAGGAGGTGGTAATTAGTAGCCCTATGTGGTGTGGCTAATGGTGCAGAGAGTGAGGGAAAAGAGTGGCTCGAGACGAGGCCAGACAGACAGGTGTGGCCTTCTAGGCCACATTTGGGATCCTGGTCTGCACCAACAATGGGAAAGAGCTGAAGAAGATTAAGCAAGGTCACACATTTGAAAATTTAAAAGCTCACTCTGGTTGCTGGATGAAGAAAAGCATAGAAGAAAGCAAGAGATTCAAGGAGACCAGTGAAAAGGCTCTTGCAGTAGCTGAGGTAAAAGACAGTACCTTGAACTAGTTTGGCCATGGTGGAAGATGGGAAGAAGTGAATGAACCTGAGATACTTTGGACGTAGAATTGACAGGACTCACAGATAGATTAGAAATGGGAGTGAGGGGAATTGAGGGTAACACCTAGATGTCTGGCTTAGGCAACTGGAAGAATGGTGATGTCAGTCAATGAGTTAGGGAACACTGGAGGAGTTATATTTTCATTTGCATTAGCTGTTCTCACATCCAGCATTGCTCACAAGAATCATTAATCTTCAATAAAAAATGCATCCACACCAGACCAGACTGACATTGATTTGCCTCTGTGACATACAAATCAATGCCAGCAAATGGAGGTGTCTGCGCCGATGATTTTCTGGGGCTCGTATTTGAAGCCAGTTTCCTCTGTCCTCCATATCTTAATAAATGTGGCAGTCTCATATATATATATATATATATATATATATATATATATATATATATATCTCAGAAGTGTAGATGTTCTGGAACACAGGTGACTTGTCTTTTTAGGCCCTTCTTACTTAGAGTTCCTGAACTGAATATTGTATACATCAGCTTTACTGAAATATAATCCACATACCATACACTTTATCTACTTAAAGCGTAAAATTCAGTGATTTTAGTATATTCACACAGTTCTGCAACTATCACCACAATAAATTTTAGAACATTAACATCCCCCTGAAAGGAAACCCTGTGACCATTAGCCGTCACTCCCCACTCCTCCCAGAAATAAAGAATGCAATACCTGAGATAAATAATACACTGGGAGGACTAAACAGTAGGTTAGATAAAGCAGAGGACTGAATCAGTGTTTTTGGAAGACAAGGTAGAAAAAAACAATCAGGCAGAGGAGCAAAAATAAAAAAGAATTTTAAAAAATGAGGAGAACTTAAGAAATATCTTGGGCAACATGAAGTGTAACAACCTCCGCATCATGGGAATACCAGAAGGAGAAGAGAGTAGGCAAGGGATCAAGAGCCTGTTTGAAGAAATAATGACCAAAAACTTCCCTAATCTGCTGAAGGAAAAAGTTGCACAAGTCTGGGAAGCTCAGAGTCCCAAACCAGTTGGACCCAAAGAGGCCTACACCAACACACATCATAATTAAAATGACAAGGCTTAAAGACAAGAAGAGAATCCTAAAACCCACAAGAGAAAAGCAGGGAGTTACCTACAAGGGAACACCAATTAAACTTGTATCTGATTACTCATCAGAAGCATTTCAGGCCAGAAGGGAGTGGCGTGAAATATTCAAGGTGATGAAAAGCAAAGACCTACAACCGAGGCTCCTTTACCCAGCGAGGCTATCATTTAAAATCAAAGAAGAAACAAGGAGCTTCCTGGACAAGAAAAAGCTAAAGGAGTTTGTTAACACCAAACCAATACTACAACAAGCATTAAAGGGCTTGCTCTAAGAAGAAGAAGAGGAAAAAAACCCCCAAGGAAAACAGTCTAACAATAAAATGGCATTACATACGTATCTATCAATAATCATCTTAAATGTAAATGGCTTAAATGTTCCAACCAAAAGACAGAGGGTAGTTGAATGTGTAAGAAAACAAGACCCATATATATATATGCTGCCCTCAAGAGACCCATCTCAGATCAAAAGATACACACAGACTAAAAGTAAAGGGTTAGAAAAAGGTATTTCACGCAAATGGAAAAAGAAAAAAAAGCTGG
Source organism: Mormoops blainvillei (assembly GCA_004026545.1). Taxonomy (NCBI): domain Eukaryota; kingdom Metazoa; phylum Chordata; class Mammalia; order Chiroptera; family Mormoopidae; genus Mormoops; species Mormoops blainvillei. The sequence continues at coordinate 114,069 of PVJD01004176.1, read as the reverse complement.
GGTAGCAGTACTTACATCTGACAAAATAGACTTTAAAACCACAGCTACAGTAAGAGACAAAGGAGGACACTACCTAATGGTAAAGGGAACAATCCAACAAGAGGATATAACCCTAGTAAACATTTACATACCCAACATATGAACACCTAAATATGCAAAGCAAATCTTGGTGGACATAAAAGGAGAGACTGACGCAAATACAGTCACAGTTGGGGATTCTAACACCCCACTGACTTCAATGGATAGATCTTCCAGGCAGAAAAATCAATAGGACACAGCAGCCTTAACTGACACACTAGATTAAATGGATTTAATTGATATCTTCAGAGCATTTCACCCCAAAGCAGCAGATTATACATACTTTTCAAGGGCACATGGAACGTTTTCTAGGATAGACCACATACTAGGACACAAAACAAGTCTCAATAAATTTAAGAAGATTGAAATTATATCAAGCATCTTCTCTGACCACAATGCTAAGAAACTATAAATCAATCACAAGAACACTGAAAAATCAGCAGACATGGAAGCTAAATAACATGTTATTAAACAATGAATGGGTCAACAATGTGATCAAGGAAGAAATTAAGATACCTTGAAACAAATGAAAATGAGGACACAACAATCCAAAATCTGTGAGACTCTGGGAAAGCAATCCATTACAGGTCCATCTCAAAACACCACCACCACCACCAGCAACAAAAAGCTCAAATAAACAATCTTACTCCACCTTAAAGGAACTTGAAAAGGAACAACAAACAAAGCCCAATGTGAGTAGAAGGAAGGAAATAATTAAGATCACAGCAGAAATAAATGAAACAGAGTCTAAAAAAGATACAAAAGATCAATGAATCCAAGAGCTGATTCTTTGAAAAGATAAACAAGACTGACAAATCTTTAACCAGACTCATGAAGAAAAAAAGAGAAAGGACCCAAATAAATAAAATCAGAAATGAAAGAGGAGAAATAACAACTAACGCCAAAGAAATACAAAGAACTGTAAGAAAACATTATGAACTGTATGCCAACAAACTGGACAACCTGGATGAAATGGATAAATTCCTAGAAACATACAACCTTCCAAAAATAAATCAAGAAGAATCAGAGAATCTGAACAGACAGGTTACACCTGATGAAATTGAAGCAGTAATCAAAAAACTCCCAACAAACAAAAGCCCTGGACCAGATGACTTCACAGGTGAATTTTACCAAACATTTTGAGAAGAACACACACCTATCCGTCTCAAACTATTTCATAAAATTCAAGAGAAGGGACGACTCCTCATTTTACAAAGCCAGCATTATCCTAATTCCAAAACCAGTTAAATATACTATAAAGAAAGAAAATTATAGGCCAATATTACTGATGAATATAGATGCTAAAATCCTCAACAAAATATTAGCAAACCAAATACAGCAATGTATCAAAAAGATCATATGCCACGATCAAGTGAGATTTATTCCAGGAAGGCAAGGATGGTACAACATTCGCAAATCAACACGTGATTCACCACATATCAAAATGAAGGATAAAAACTACATGATTGCATCAATATATGCAGAAAAAGCTTTTGATAAAATCCAGCACCTGTTTATGATCAAAACTCTCAGCAAAGTGGGAAGAGAGGGAACATACCTAAACATAATAAAGGCCACATATGACAAACCCACTGCCAGCATCATCCTCAATGGGCAAAAACTACAAGTGTTCCCCTTAAGACTGGGAACAAGACAGGGATGTCCGCTTTCACCTCTCTTATTTAACATAGTACTGGATATCCCAGCCACAGCAATCAGACAAGAATAAGAAATGAAAGGTGTCCAAATTGGAAAAGAAAAAGTAAAACTGTCTTTATTTGCAGATGACACGATACTGTACACAGAGAATCCCAAAGATTCCACCAAGGAATGGCTAGAACTGATAAATGAATTCAGCAAAGTAGCACAATACAAAATTAATACTCAGAAATCAGCTGCATTTTTATATGCCAATAAGGAACTAACAGAAAGGGAAATTAAGAAAACAATCCCATTCACAATTGCTTCAAAAAGAATAAAATACCTAGGAATACACCTAACCAAAGTTATAAAAGACCTGTACTCAGAAAATTATAAGACACTGAAGATAGAAATTGAAGAAAATAAAAATACGTGGAAGCACATATCCGTCTTGTCCCTGCAGCCTATACGTACTTTCTGATACACAATACAGTTCAGATTCTTAAAATTAGCTGAAAAATTAGTATCAGTGCTTGACTTACGGTGTGGCTAATAAAGCACAAGGCATCATCAAAAAGGCCCCAAAGTTCTTCCAGGGTGCAGATTTCTTCCTTTGGCACCCCTTCTGGCACCAACAGGTTAACCAACTTGCGCATGCAGTTGCTGCAATCAAAAAAAGAAAATTCATCCCGTAAGGAAAGAAATCATTGGTTTCATGGTTAAGATAAGTAAATTCTGGATCTCATCCCAGACTAAGAGCTTTCAAAACATGTCTTTTCTTCACCCAATTTGATGTGGTCTCCAACCTTGGAAGACAGATTTTTGAAGCTATAAAAGGCGGTGACCAATCCTTCCTTTTATTATGGTTGTCCTTCACCTTTTTTTTTAGTTTGTTTCACTAAGGAGTTGTGGCTGTTTACTATATTTTATGAGCCGGATGAATCTATAAGCACTTTAAAGTATCTTGTTACATCTTCAAATAGGCAAGGGAGTTGGGATTTAAATTGGAAATGATTCCAGGAGAACTGACTCCCAAATCTCAGAAAAGGAAGACTTTAACGATATTTTCCAGAGAAAAAAATCACGTAACATCTTTCTCCCCATGCCTAGGCATAGAAAACACAAAATCTCTGATAAATAACATGTCATATTACATATAGCACTTACTGGCCCTTAAAGAAGAATGCTTCAAAAAATCTGCAGCAAATACAGCAAAATGTTAACATCTGTTTAACTTTGGTGAGGAATGCATTGTTGTTTGTTATATTCATCTCTGTGTGCATTTGGTATATTTAGTAATGAAATGAAGAAAGGTACCCAATAATTTCAGTATACACATACTCACACAAAGAAGCAACTTCCTGTCTCTTTTTCTCCTTTGAGAAAACTAGACTCCTGACTTACGTAATTAATTCTTGGTCTATAACACAACCCTGAATATGGAGCTGTTGTGGAGGTTTTTTAGTTCAGGAGTTACAGGAGTGCCCTCAATCATTTTTTTAAATTGGGTCGGTGGAGTATGATCAATGACATATGAGGCACTAACCACTGCTCATCTGGCTATCAAAAAGCCTGGATACAGTGATGAATTACAATTACTAACCTGTATTTCAGAACATCCATCGATTCCTTCTTTTTGTAGAGCAACAGAGCTCTTTTCAAGGCATTGACAGCAATGGAAGGGTAGTGCGCAGGTGTTTCCATTGCTAGTGCTACGGGAAGGGGAGAAAAAAGGTTGTGAATACGGTAATCCCATCCATCACAGTTTCCATCTCAGGCTACAACTTTCTGTTTCTAATACAGAAACAAATGAACAAAAACATACAAACACATATACACACACACAAATTTTATAAAACGATGAATCTATGGTGGCTTTCAAAAATAACGTCTACTTTCTGGGCAGAGTAACAGAGTAGGATCACCAGGTTCTATCTTTTATTCAGCAAACATCAACAGAAATCTATTGTTTCTCTGACGCTGTTCATAGTAATACAGGTGAAGCAATAATCTTATGAACCAGAGTCAAGGAGGGGCACACTAAGATGGAAACAGAAAGCTGATCAGTAAGAGGGCACTAATCAAAAATGGATTTATACTACAAACTACTGTTTTTTGTCTGATAATAAAATCAGGAAACACTGGACATGAGAGTGAGTGTCCAAGAATACAGATCCTAAATATGAGCACCTATGGTGAGCAATGCACTTAGGGTTTATAATAAGTACTGTACAACAGATATAAGTAATTATTTTTTATGATCCTAAGGAGCCTATAATCTTATATAAAGAAAAAGATAAATGCACAAATGATTATAATACCTAACGGTTCAAGAATGCCATTAGAGAAGGAAAAAGAAAGCGTTATGAGGAAATGTAGAGAGAGCAAAAAAATAAAAAAATAGTGCAATTTAAAGGGGTACTATCCTTCCAAAATCATAAATATAGCTCTTACATGCGATTGTTTCCAGTGTTTTAATTTCCAAATGAGGCAGTTCCCACATTGGTTCCAGGAAGCTGTCCAGTAACGGATCATTCCTTTTGGCTTTAACTTCAAATTCATATAGCAGAAGCAATGTCTCACATGGATCATTGGAGAAGTCTCCTACGAAGAGGTAAAAATGCATTTCATTATTCTCTCCTATTCTAATCTCTCTTCTAGGGAGATTTTCTTGTTGAGGAAAATTAATTTTACTTACAATTTGAAGGTTATTCCAACTTTGGTGGACATATTTTTTACATTTTTAAATCTGTAAGCTCATCAATACTTTAAATACCTTGTATTGCAATCATTAGCATTGTCCATATTTCCCAGAATTACTGACATGGTGTTTTTTTAAAAAAAATTATTTATGTTTAGAGAAAGGGGAAGGAAGGGAGAAAGAGGAGGAAAGAAACATCAATATGTTGCACACCCCCAACTGGGGACCTGGCCTGCAACCCAGGCATGTGTCCTGACTGGGAATTGAACCAGCAACCTTTTGGTTTGCAGGCTGGTGCTCAATCCACTGAACACACCAGTCAGGGCTGGCGTGATGTTCTTAAACAGCCTGAAAAAGTCCTGCTGCTGTCTAATTCGAATCCAATGTTTACCTGTCTCATTTTAATGACTGAAGTAACCAGAAGATACACGGCTATATAAACTAACTGTGGTTTTGTTTTAAGCAAAGGAAAGTTTCCAAATTGTTCCATTTAGTAAGCCAACAATATTTATTACCACTGACAGAATTTTGTATCAGGTGGCATATAACCATACTATATAAGATGGTTTTCATTCACCCTGTTAGTCTGAACTTTTATAAAAAGTGTTGAGGTACAGCATACACACAATAAACTGAATGAGGTGCATTGATCTTAAACAGCATGATAAATTTTTATATGTTTAAATCTATATAGTCACTACTCAGATCATGATAAAGAACTCTTCCAAAACTCTTGTTTCTTTCCAGTCATATACTACCTTAGCAGAATCAAAAACTATTTTGATTTTTATCATTATTGATTGTTATTGCCTGTTCTTGAACTTTGTTGCTAGTACATGGATATATTATTGCATTTCGCTTTCACAAGTGAAAATCAATTAACGTAATACAGCATACCAATACAATAAGCAGCAGAAACTGTATGATAACTCAAAAGAACTTTTTCAGGAAAGCATCTGAAAAAAATCCAACATCTTTTCTTCATAAAAACAATTAACAAAACATGAACAGAAGGGAACTTACTCAACCCGATAATAGGCATCCAGAAAACATTCAGCTAACAACATTACCTAATGGTAAAATACTGGATTATTTCAAGATTGTAAGAACAAGAAAAGGATGCCTACTTTTACCACTGCTATTCACCATTGTTCTGGAAGTTCTGGGTAAGGAACTTAGGCAAGAAAAACAAAAGACAAAACACTGGAAAAGTAGTAGTGAAACCATCTCTATTCACACACAATGTGATCTTGTAAACAGATCCCTAAGGAGTCCAGTAAAATAGATCTCTCTATCTATACCTGCTCTACACCTATATCCCAAGTTGAATCTTCATTAAGGCATTTTCTTCCCGAAGTGTAAGCTGACAGTGACTTAAATTGTGAGCTCTCTCAGGGGCCTTTGCCTAGAGAGGGTTCTCAAAGACTAAAATGCTCTGTTACTCAAGCGAATGACTAATCATAGACTTTCAGCAGCACCTCAATGAGATATTAGCACGCCCATGTTCATTGCAGTAGTATTCACAATAGCCAAGATATGGAAACAACCTACTGTATTTTGCGGTGCATAATGTGCACCCACATTTTTGTGCACACTATACACGGGGTTATTAAATCTATAACTATGGTATGTATTAATTATGTCCGTGTATAATGCACGTCCTTAATTTTCCCTAAAAATTTGGGCAAAAAAGTGCACGTTATACATGGCAAAATATGGTAAGTGTCCACTGAGGGATGAATGGATAAAGAAAATGGGATATATACACATGATACAATATTATTCAGCCTTAAAAATAGAAAACTCTGTAATATGTGACAGCATGGATGAACCTTGAGGACATTATACTAAGCAAAATTAGCCATACTGCATGATTCCACTTATATGAGGTATGTACAATTTGATCCATCACATTAATAGACTCAAAGAGTGAAATTGTGGTGGCCAGGAGCTGGAGGAAGGGGAAATGGAGAGTCGCTAATCAATGCGCAGAAAGTTAAACAAGCTGAATAAATTCTAGAGATCTGTTGTTCAACACTGTACCTATAGCAAACAAAGCATATCACACTTAAAACTTTGTTAAGAGGGTAGTTCTCATGTTAATTGTTCTTACCACAGCAAAGTAGTAAAATTTAAAAGAGACATGTTATCAAAACAAAACACCATATAAGATACCACATGAAAATGGGATAAGAGGAACAGAAAAAAAGAACAAAAGATGGAGAATTCTCTCCAAAGAAATGCTGCCATAAAGCAGATGAAAATTGTGACCAAACATGTCAGCATGAATTTAAAATATTAAGTAATCTATAAAATAAGAATATAAAGCAGGCATTCAAGTATTCAGGGAAGAGCTAGTAGGCAAAAGGAAATGAAATATGAGCCATTTTAGAGATAAAGAAATAGGAAGAAAAAATGAAAACATCACAGAAATAAAGGTGAAACTGGAAGCAGCAAAAGAGAGAAGAGATACCACTTGATAAACAGGAAGGGTTCAGAAAACAAGATAAGCAAGCAAAATGAAACAGAAATTGAAATCGGTTCTAACATCTTTATGTTAAATAAAATCCAACACATCTTTATCTAATATTTGTATGACAATCATGGTTGTATCTCTAAAAAACTATCAACCAAAATGCCCAATGGATACACTTGACAGACCTGTAAATTGTGTTGCTAGGGAAGTGCAACTCATAGACTACTGAAACTCACATTTTCTTGGCTCCTAGATTGAAGCCCAAGTGCCAAAAGAACTTTGATGAGTAGCTTTTTTCTTTATTATTGAGTTTATGTTTTGTTTTTGTTTCTAGTCTATGTATAGCCCATAAGTTACTCCCCCTAGGTAGCAGCAATCACTGGGAATGTGGTTTTATAGTCTGACCATTTGGAAATCTCTCTAAATGGATTAATGGATTATCTGGTCTCTGGGTAAGAAACAAGAGACAATTCAATCTGTTAGTCTTTTGTTGTTGTATTTGTCCATTCTGAGCTCAAATCAATAAATTATTTCATGCTCCCTGGGAAGGAGAACAGCACTCTGGTGTCTGGACAGGTGAGTTTCTGTGTTTACTCTTGACCTATAGCTGAAGTTGTAGATCTGAGTCTGTAAATTCTCTATAGGTCTGTGTCTCTGTGTGTCAATAATTAAAAAGGTCTTGAGCTTGCATTGTGTGAGTATGAAATGTCTTCCTATCTCTGGAAGGCACTCATTAATTAGCTTATAAAGTCTCCTAAATTAAAGCAGCTCTGTTCTAACTGACTTAAAGACATAAATAAGCACTTACATACAAATAAATATTATTAAAATCCCCATAAAACAGAACTTCTAACTTTTAATACTTTACAGGTGCGAAACTTAAAGTGTTCTTATTAAAAAATTCCTGCTAGCTCAGAAACATTTTAAGAAGCCAAAGTTAAGAAAAATCTTTGGCAAATAAAATTATTTTAATAATTTTGATTTAAAAGAGCTTTGCCTTTTTTAGTGATTTATTTAAGCACAAAATAGGCATACTTTTTATTTTACTTTGGTCTGTTTTTCTTAAATGCATACAGGTTTACTGATTAAATATTGCTATATATTATTTATATGTAACACTTAAGATTATGAAAAATGTAAAAATTGTGTTCAACTAAAATAAATCATTGTACTGACAAACTTTTTATTTCAGTGGCAACTACCAGTATGTTTTATAATATGTTAGATTTGATTTCCCAGATATTTAACCTAAAACATTGTACTGATATTGAGCTAATTAATGGATAATTACTGGATACTAACTTTTAAGTAAAATAGAATACTTAAAGGTTACTAAGCATGGCTTTAAGTTTATACACTACTCCTTATCTTTATATACTATAGAGAGGCAATAACTTAGGGTCATGTTAATGAATGTGTTCATTTTTCCTCTTTAAAAGGGATGAGTGCAGCCATAGAAAGCTGTGCCAGGTGTGTTCACCAGGTCTGCCAGTCTGCTATAGTGTTTGTGGGTGAGGTATGGTTTTCGATTACATCCAAGTTTTCTGTTTGAAACAGAAATTTTCAAACAGAAAATAAAGCCCTGTAATGTATTAAAATGTGGCCATTATCTCAACTTTGACGGGCTTGCTTCCTTAGTTTACTGATGCCTTTACTTACAATATGAAAGGTTATTCTTTATCTTCTATGTAATCTGCCTAGATAGTAAATACTGCGTTTTACCAGAACAATTTTCTGGTCCTTATGTTGTCTTTATTATATCTTTATTCTGATTATTTAATGGCAGACAAATAAAACACAAAGAATTTCTTCATTTATCAAAAAGCTAAAGCTCTTTAGACACAGACAACAGTATGGTGATTACCAAAGGGAAAGGGGGTTGGAGCAGGTTGAAGATAGTAAACAGGATAAATGGCGATGAAAGGAGACTAGACTTAGAATGGTGAACACACAATACAATATACAGATGATGTATTATAGAACTGTACACTTGAAACCTATATACTTTTATTAATCAATAAAACTGAACCCCCAATAAATTCAATAAAAATAAAATTCTTTATAATTGTGTTACCCTCATGCTTATTTTTAAATGTTTTATTGTCATTTTGCTTAGACAGGCAACCAAGTGGTATTGTTTCTCAAGTACCCATGGTCAAATTTTAATAAATTGCCCAAAAAAGCAAAAACTTCTAACAACTCTTTGAATTTGCCTTCCCAAAAGTCGCACACCAAATATGTAAGATATAAAATAAAGTCTGAGACATTTTTAAAATTTGAAACTATCTTTGAGATTTATAAAAGAGGTCCCCTGGAAAACTGCAAAGATTTATTCATTCTCTTCACAAAGAAATGTAAGAAATGATTAGGTTCATCTGATCAGTTACTATTGTGAGAGTTATATGAGTAGAGGTGCAAAATCAGAAGAGATACTCAGCCTTCTTATGTTAAGTTTTCAGAGGTACAACATTACTAATATAAAGTTTTCAAAAACTGTATATTTGTGGGTGACTCTGGGAGATTTTTGACTGTCTTCTCTGTCCATAGCATATTTTTAGCTCAAGAGAAACACTAATGATAACTCTTATTAACTTTGAATAATGGAAAGAATATCTAAAGGATCAAAAAGAAACAGGATGTGAACACTATAAATCAACTAGATTTAACAGATATATACAGAGTACTCCACCCAACAATAGCAGAACGCACATTCTTCTCAAGCTCATGGAATATTCTCTAGTACAGACCATATATTTGGCTATAAAACAAGTCTCAATAAATTTAATAAGACTAAAAACATATTCAGTGACCACAATGAAGAGAGACATTTGTAATAGAAAGAAAACTGGAAAAACCACAAATATGTGGAAATTAACAACACACTTAAACAACCAATGGCTCAAAGAAATCACAAGAGAAATTAGAAAATACATAGAGATGAATTAAAACAAAAACACAACATATCAAAACTTATAGGATACAGCAAAGGCAGTACTCAGAGGGATATTTATAGCTGTAAATTCCTACATTAAAAAAGAAGAAAGATTTCAAAGCAATAACCTAACTTTAAACCTTGAGCAACTAGAAAAAGAAAAGCAACCTAAACCTAAAAGCTACCAGAAGGAAAGAAATAAAGATAAGAGCAAAGAAAAATGAAATAAAGTGCAGAAAAATAGAGGAAATCAATGAAGCCAAGAGTTGGTTATTTGAAGAGATGAACTAAACTGTCAAACCTTTAGCTAGACTGATTCAATAAAAGAAAGAAGACTCTACCAGAATCAATATCGCCCTAATAAATTTAGTTTAAAAACTTGATCATACACTGTGACCAAGTGGGATTTATTCCAGGAATACAAGGCTGGTTCAACAAAAGCAAATCAATCATTGTAATATACCACACTAATAAAACAACGGACAAAAAAACCACTTGATCATCTCAATTGGTGCAGAAAAGTCATCTGATAAAATCCAAGATTTTTTCATGATAAAGAAAAACATCACTCAGAAAATAGAAACAGAGAATATACTAAAAAAAAAGATATTAAAAATACATTTTCAATAGCATCAACAAGAATAAAGTACCTAGGAATAAATTTAGCCAAGGAGGTGAAAGACTTGTACACTGATAACTATAAAACATTGATGAAAGAAATTAAAGACGACCTAAACCATCCCATATTCAAAGAGTGGAAGACTTTATATTGTTAAGATATCAATACTACCCTAAGGAATACCTACCCAAATTCCAACAGCCTTTTTGCAGAAATAGAAAAGCCAAATCTTAAATTCACATGCAATTGTACGGTGCCCTGTACAATTAAACTTTAAAAAGTCAAGTAATCTTTAAAAAAGAGCAAAGTTGGAGGGCTCACACTTTCCTGTTTCAAAACTCACTATAAAACAAGAGTAATCAAAACAGTGTGGTACTCAATAAGGTAGAAGCAGGTGACAGAGAATGACTAGGATGCTACTCTATATGTGGTAGACAGAGAAATGACACTTCATTTACAGGTTCCACTTAATTGTAATAATTTTTATTTTTCTATAATCAAAGAAAAAAAGAGTCACATTTTTATTTGTTTAGATTTTCCAAAAGGATCGTATTATCTCTGGTCCCTAAAAGGATAGTTTCACTGACTTAAAATTTGTTGCTTTTTGAGCTTTTATTGATAATTTGAAAGTTGCTATTTTGAACTGCATTGCCACATAGTTGGTAAAAGGATTACTATAATATGTGCCAGATGGCTTATTGTTTTGTATATAAGGAAGCATGCAAAAAAACAAAAAACAAAAAAAAACACAACTGGTCACTAAGTAAATTTGCACAATTACTTATGCCAGATAATTTATTTCCTAACCAATTGTTTCCATTTTTGCATTTGTGACCGGCAAAATAAAGCAAAATTGAGAATCCAGAAATGAACCCATATAAATATATCCAATTGGTTTTTGACAAAAGCGTCAAGACTACTCAATAGGGAAAAGCAAAGTCTCTTAAAAGTAGTGCTGGGGTGAGTGGATTTCCACACACAAAAGTATGAAGTTGGATGCTTACTTCACACTCTATACAAGAATTAACTCAAAAGAAATCAATGACCTAAATATAAGAGCTGAACTTATAAAACTCTAAGAAGAAAACACTGAGGCAAAACTTCATGACCCTGCATTTGACAATGGATTCTTTTTAAAAAAATTATTTATTTATTTAAGACAAGAGGAGAAGGGAGAGAGGGAAACATCAATGTGTGGTTGCCTCTCATGCGCCCCCTACTGGGGACCTGACCTGGCCTGCAACCCAGGCATGTGCCCCAACTGGGAATCGAACCAGCGACCCTTTGATTTGCAGGCCGGCGTTCAATCCACTGAGCCATGCCAGCCAGGGTTGACAATGGGTTCTTAAATATGACAACAAGAACATGAACAGCAAAAGAAAAGGTAGATAAGTTGGGCTTCATCAGAATTAAAATCTTTGGTGCAACAAAGGACATTATCAAGAAAGTGAAAAGACAATTACAGAATAAAATATTTGCAAATGATATATCTGATAAGGGTTTTGTGAGATAACAGGAAAAAAATGTATGTTGTTCCTTGGTTCCTAGCACAGAGCTCCTAAAACTCTTGTAATTTCCTGGGCAGTAGAAATGTTTTCTGTTCTAATGAGGTGATTGGGTGGGCTCCTGGATGGCTCCTAGATGAGGGATAGTCACCAGAAAGATCAAACTGTGATGATAAGCTTGGAATTTTCAGCTGCACACCCCATTCTCTTGAGAAGAAAGAAGGGCTATAAATGGAGTTAATCATCTATCACGCCTACGTGATGAAGTCTCCATAAAAATACCTATAAGTACAAGGTTTGGAAAGTTTCTGGGTTGGTGAACTCATGGAGGTGCTGGGAGGGTAATGCCAGGAGAGCGCATGGCATGGAAACTCCATAACCCTTCCCACATACCTCACCCTGTGCTTCTCCTCCATCTGGATGTTCATCTGTATCCTTCATCACATCCTTTTATAATAAACTGGTAAACGTAAGAAAATGTTTCCCTGAATTTTGTGAGCTACTCTAGCAAACTGACCGAACCCAAGGCACGAGTTGTTGGAACCTCCGATCTATAGTTGGTTGGTCAGAAGCCCAGGAGACAATCTGGACTTGCTACTGGCACCTGAAGTGGGAATGAATCCATAAACTGTGGGATCTAATGCTATCTTTGGGGAGACAGTGTCAGAATTCAGTTGAATTGTTGGGCACCCAGTTGGTGTTGCAGAGAATTGCTTGGTGTGGGAAAAAATTTCCACACATTTGGTGACCAAAAATGTCAGAAGTGAAGTGTTCTTCACAGCAAAGAAGACACACAAGACAGACACAGGAACAGAAAAAAAAAAAAACTTTTAGATTTTTTTTCTTTAAGTTTGATATAACAACAAAAATTAAATGGGCCAATTAAACACAACCCCATTAAATGGGCAAGGGACTTGATAGACAAGTCCTTTTTTTCCAAAGAAGATACATAAATGACCAATAAACACATGAAAAGATACTCATCAGTCATTAGGGAAATTCAAGTGAAACCACAATGAAATAGCACTTTATTCTCACTAGGATGGCTATAATCCAAAAGACAATTATGTGGCAAGCGGTGGCAAGGAAGTGGAGAAATTAGAACCCTCATTCAGTGCTTGTGGGAATGTAAAATAGTGCAGCTGCTGTGGAAAACAGTGCACATTTCTACAGTAAATTAAATGCAGAATTATCATATAACCCAGTAATTCTATTTCTAGATATAGACCTCCGAAATTGAAAGCAGATACTTGTACGCCAATGTTCACAGCAGCATTATTCACAACAGTAAGGGAGGAAGCAACCCAAGTGTCTATCGACAGACAAATCAATAAACAAAATGTGGTATATACAATGAAATATTACTCAGACATAAAAAGGAATGAGGTACTGATATGTCACAACATGGACAAACCTTGAGAACATTATGCTAAGTGAAATAAGCCAGTCACACAAAGACTAATATTGTGTGGTTCCGCTTAAATGAAATATCTGGAACAGGCAGAATCATAGAGACAAAAAAAGTATATTAGAGGTTAACAGAGGCTGGGAGAAAGGGATGAGAAGTACTTAAAAAAATTTTTTTTATTGCTGATGCTGTTACAGATGTCTCCATTTCCTACCCCCATTTGCCCACCTCTAAAATGGGCAAAGGGCCTGAATAGACACTTCTCCAAAGAGGACATACAGATGGCCAAGAGACATATGAAAAGATGCTCAACGTCACTAATCATCAGAGAAATGCAAATAAAAACCACAGTAAGACATCATCTCATATCTACCAGAATGGCTATCATCAATAAATCAACAAGCAACAAGTGCTGGTGAGGATATGCGGAAAGCGGAACCCTCCCTTTTGCACCATTGGTGGGAATGCAGACCGGCGCAGCCATTATGGAAAGTAGTATGGAGTTATCTCAAAAAATTAAAAATGAAACTGCCTTATGACCCAGTGGTCCCACTTCTGGGAATATATCCAAAGGAACCCAAGACACTAATTCAAAAGAACATAAACAACCCTATGTTCATTGCAGTGTTATTAACAATCACCAAGACTGGGAAACAGCCCAAGTGTCCATCAGTAGATGAGGGGATAAAACAACTGTGGGACATTTACACAATGGAATACTGCTCAGCTGTAAAAAAGAAGAAAATTTTACTATTTGTACCAGCATGGATGGACCTGGGTAACATCATGCTAAGTGAAATAAGCCTGTCAGAGAAAGAAAAATACCATATGATTTCACTCAAATGTAGAATCTAATGAACACACTGAGCTAACAAGCAAGCTAGAGACAGACTCATAGATGGAGAACAGATGACAGCTAATGCAGTGGTGAGGGAGGTTAGGGGGTGGAGGAATTGGGCAAAAAAGAAAAAGGACTCGTGCAGATGGACAACAATGTAGTGATTGTGGTGTGGGGAGGGGGCGGGTGGAGGTGGAAGAGGATCTAAGTGGAATAAATGGTAATGGAAAAAATATAATAAAAAATGAACTATTAAAAAAAATGACAGACCAATAATTCAGAATTATTAGGAAACTAAATTCATCAACATTAAAAAAATAAAAACACACTATGACCAAATAGGGTTTGTTCAAGAAATGTAATGATTACTTAATTTTAGGACATCTATTATAACTCAAAATATTAACACTTAAAAAGAGAAAAAAACATAATTATAGAATCTGAAAAGGCCTGTAATCCAATTCATTATCTACTGATTTTTAAAAATTCTAACTAAAATAGGAACAGATGGATACAATATTAAAAAGTAACTAAACCTAAAAGCTAGTACCATCCTCAATGAAGAAATAGGAGCAAGGTACTATGCAACTTCAAAATGTTTACTACTATTTCGATTGTGGTTTGGAAGACTGTTTATAGCCTATATTTAGTCAGCATTAAAAGTTGTTTAAATTAGACATTTACTCTAATGACCTAAGAGCAATAATGTCATATATATTCAATACAATATTTGTATAAAAAGCAAAGTAAAAGATATTTTTACTCCAAGCAGTGTGCCATAGAGTCAAAATACAGACATACAGTGGGGAAAAATTAGTTCTAAAAGAATCATTAACTGGTTATCAAGTTGTGCAGTGGCACAAATTTCTGGTGATAAAAGACTAAGTTTTTCAGGTTTCAAACACTCTTTATCACTGCATTACTAAACTCCCAGTTCCCACTATACCTGTTTCTTTCAGGACATTCCAGATGTCTCTGCATTCATGGATCTGCTCAAGTGCACAATTCAGAAATCTGGTCTGTATGGTAAAAATGAACAAAAAAATTTAGTTTCAACAAAACAAAACTTTAACTAAATTAACATAATCTTGATATCATTTTCATTAGAAACAGTTAAGAATAAAAATTATAGTTTAAACTGAACATTTTGGAATTTATATAGAAACATTAGCCTCTATTTGTACTTTTTCTTAATGTCCCAGGAAAATAAGTAAATAGAAAATCTGAACGTATCAATTTTTTAAATAATCTAGGACAGAAGAGAAGTACTTCTGGGATGGTGGTGTAAGGAGCTAGCTCCATGAACCCTCTTCCCCAACAAAACCACCATAACTGAAAATTATAAAACACAATCATGTAAAGTCTCAGGAAATTGGTCTAAGGGCAGATAGCAAATCTATTCCAAGAAATCTAAGTCTCAGTAAGGACAGTGAGCACCTGTGGCAGCTAAGTCATGATCTGCTCTCTGACCTCCCAGTTCAGTGTGATGTCAGTACTACTTTAAGTGGGTGTGGCCAAGAAACTGTGGTTCCCTCTACCCTCAGTCTCCAGGCTAGGAATTCTCAGGAGGAGCATGCTGCCAGTACTTCTCATGTCCCTCCCTCCAGGTCTATAATGCAGAAATTCTATTACAAAACAAGCACAACTAGAGGCCTGGTGCTCTGTTCCTCTACCCAGTCCCCATTGCATGCCAGGTATAGCGTACTGAGAATACTAGGTCTCCATTGCCCTTTCCTCAGCTTCCTTATAGGACAGGGTTTTCACACTGGGAGGGGTAAGCCAAGAATGTGAGGGACTATGACTCCTGCCCAGCCTTCCACTCATAGCACTGGACTGTCACTTTGATAAAAATGGGCCACTGCCCCTGCCTCCAGCAACAACAGAGTTACAGAGTTCCTGCTCAGGAGGCGAGGCAGACCATTAGAAGAGTGAGCTTTGTAGCTCTCCCTAAAAGGACTGACTTTAATTGGAATGAAGTATGGAAATGTTTCAGTCTAAGGGCACTATAAAAAAACCTTGGAGATCTTAGTGTGGAACAATTAGGAGGTGGCTGATAGCTCAATGATAACAACAAGCAAAATAGTATACCAGCTCGGAGTTTATAGGGAGAACCAGGAGAAGAAAAAAAGTTAGGATCCAATCCTCTTCAACTTACGCCAAAGAGCATTTTCAAACACACACAGAGTTAGGACTAATATCTGGGTGTGCTACCAATAGAGGAAGGCAATTTAGAAGCTTAACAGGCAAATCAGGGAGATAGTAAAAAATGACCTTGCTAAAAATCACTTTCATCCCTTTGGGGAAGAGGGGTCAGGAAGACTGTGCAAGCAGAGACTGTGCCCTCTGAGGAGGGATAGAGTTGTGGGGAAAACAGACTTCAATGAGCTAGCTTAGCCAAGTCACTAAACAAGTTAACAAGCAAATATTAAAACAACAACAAGCCCCAGAGGGGGAATCAGTGTTCAAAGATACTCCAATATGTCATCTAAAATGTCCAGTTTTCAACAAAAAATGATGAGATATGCAAAGAAACGGGAACGTGTGACTCATATGCAGGGAAAAAAAGCACGCAACAAGAACTTACTTTGAAAAGGTGCAGATGTTGAACTTAGCAGACACAGATCTCAAAGGATCTATTTTATTTTATTTTTTTTCAAAGAATCTGTTTAAATATGTTCAAGCTACTAAAGGAAACCACACAAAGAAAGTCTGATGACACTGCCTCAGCAAATACAGTGTCTCAAGAAAGCAATGGGATAACACATTTACTGTGATGAAAGAAAATAAAAATAAGCAAGAATCTAATGTCCAGCAAAACTATATTTCAAAACTGAAAGCAAAATAAAGAAATTCCCAGATAAACAAAAGCTGAGAGAATCTGTTGTTAGCAGAACCACTTTTACAAAAAAACCTAAGAGAAGTTCTTCAGGCTGAAAGCAAGTGACATCAGATAGTAATTTGAATTTAAAAAAAAAAGTCCACAGGTAAAAGTAATGGTGTAACCCTAAAAGACAATATATATTTCTTCTTTCCTCTCTTAACTTTTAAAAGGTAATTGTATAAAACTATATATAGTTTTTTATACCTAATAGGTATCCACAGACTTCCACCAATCGAAGAATACATTCTTCTAAAGCACATACGGCACTTTCTTCAAGATAGACCATATGCTAGGCCACAACACAAACTTCAAGTAAACATAAAATATCCTAAAGTCTCACAAAGTATGTACTCTAACTACAGTGGAATAAGATTAGGACAAGAAGAGAATAAACAATAGATTCTTAAATAAACAATAGGTCAAAAACATCACGATGAAAATTGTAAAATACTTTGAGATGAATAAAAAGAAAAATGCAACATACCAACACCAATGAGATGCTGCTTAAGTACTGTGCTATGGTCTGAATGTGTCCCTCCCAAATGTGTATGTTAAAATCATAACCCCCAAAGGTGAAGGTAT
Source organism: Mormoops blainvillei (assembly GCA_004026545.1). Lineage (NCBI taxonomy): Eukaryota > Metazoa > Chordata > Mammalia > Chiroptera > Mormoopidae > Mormoops > Mormoops blainvillei. Next base: position 96,408 of record PVJD01004176.1, on the reverse strand, counting down.
TAATGGGTGGGGCCATTATGAGGTGCTGAAGTCATGAGGGTGGAGCCCTCATGAATTGGATTAGTGCCTTTTATTATAAGAGATCTCTATGCCCTGGCTGGTGTGACTCAGTGGGTTGGGTATCATCCAACTGGCTCGATTCCTGGTCAGGGCATATGCCTGGGCTGTATGCCAGGTTCCTGGTTGGGGACGTGTGAGAGGCCACTGATTAATGTTTCTCTCGCACATCAATGTTTCTCTTCCTCTCTTCCTCCCTCCCTTCCTCTCTCTCTAAAAATAAATAAATAAAATGTTTAAAAAACCTGGACATTTTCCAAAGATATATAAATGGCAAATGAGCACATGAAAAGATGCTCAGCATGTTTTTGTCATAAGTCATCACATCATTAGTAATGACATCATTAGGGAAATGCACATCAAAACTGCAATGAGATAGCAATTCACACTCACTAGGATGACCGTAATCTAAAGGACATAATAGCAAGTGGCGGCAAGGACGTAGAGAAAGTGGAACCATCATTCATTGCTGGTGGGAATGTAAAATGGTGCAGCTGCTTTGGAAAACAGTCTGGTAGTTTCTCCAATGATTAAACATAGAGTTACCATATGGTCGAGCAATTCCATTTCTAGGTATATACTCAAGAGAAACGCAAACACATATCCACACAAAATTTGGACATGCAGCATTACTCATAATATCAATATCCATCAATGAATGAACGGTCAAACAAAATGTGATATATTCATACAATGGAATATTATTCAGCCATAAAAAGAAATGAATTATTGATCCAAGCTACGACATGGAGAACCTAAAAAATATTACTGAAAAATTATTAAAAGAGCCAGTTATAAAAGACTATAAATAGCATGATGACATTTACATGACATATCCAAAATAAGCAAATCTATAAAGACAGAAAGTAGATGGTTGCCTATGGCTGGTGGTAGGGATGGAAAGTCACTGCTAATTGGTAAGGGATTTTTAGAATGAGTGAAAAGTTCTAAACTTAGATTGTATTGACAGTTGCACAATTCTGTGGATATTCTAAAAAAACATTAAATTGTATACTTTAAATGGGTGAATTATAAGCTGTATGAATTATATCACAGTAAGTCTGTTAAAAATATTCTAGGACAGGGGTCAGGAAACTTTTCTGTAAAAGGCAAGACAGTAAATATTTTAGGCTTTGCTAGCCACATAAACTCTTTCACATATTTTTCTATACTTTAATTTATAACCTTTTACAAATGTAAAAAACCATTCTTAACTCTCAGGGTATAGAAAAACAGTCCGTAAGCCTTATTTGGCCAGTTAGCAGTAGTTTATCTACTCTGTTCTAGGAAAAAGATATGGTTCCTTGATAAATTACAATTACTATACGTGTGTGTGTGTGTGTGTGTGTAAGTAAGATTTTATTTATTTATTTATTTATTTATTTATTTATTTATTTTTAGAGGGAGGGGAAAGGAGGGGAAAAGAGAGGGAGAGAAATATCAATGTGTAGTTGCCCTGATGGGGACCTGGCCTGCAACCCAGGCATGTGCCCTGACTGGGAGTCGAACAGGTGACCCTTTGGTTTGCAGGTCGGCACTCCATTCACTGAGCCACACCAGCCAGCGCTATATTCGTATATTTTTTAAAGCATCCTTCACTTCCCCCTAACTCATACTCAGGAGAATAGATCAATGTCGCTAAGATTATCTAGGATATCTGTAGTCCTTTATCAACTGTTTATTTAAAAATATTCTAATTTATGAGGACTTAGAGAACAAGGAATAGATGTATTTAGTTGAATTCAACAAGTCCTCATTAGAGTGAGCATCATTCATAGGGACCAAATTGAGATGGTAAAAGGCAGAAGTGCATCTTCCATGACCTAAATAGATATCCTTTCAAAGGCAAAGAAAGTTATATAAGGGTTACTAAGTTAGAGAGTCCTTAGAAAACATAAGAGTGTGCAAGAGATAAAACAGGGAAAAAAAGAATAGTTAGAAACAAGCAAAATAATTAAGAACTGTAGTTCACAGTTTGTGAAATTTCTCTCATGTCAATTTGGTCTCTATTCATTGAGATACAAAATGTAATGAAGTTAGGACTACTAACTTAAAAGGAAAAGTTTAAAAAAGTTAAAAGCACTATGCAAAAACAAAATGCTATAACTATTTTTTTAGTAAGGCATAAAAACGTTATGGAAAATAAAATTACATTTGCCCTTACTTGTTAAGAAGCAAAAATGGCTGTTTTTCATTTTGCTCTGGGGTACACAGATTCTTTTCTCATCTTTTACAATGTAAAGATTTTTTTTAAAAGGAGGACACTTTGCTCCTTAGGGATAAGGACTTTGTCTTTGTGATCCCCAGTACTTAGCAGAGTACTTGGTACTCATGGTTTATGAGTTGTATTCAACAAGAGAGAAGGAAAATGCATCAGCAGAGATCTGCGAGAGTTTGTTGCAGATCTGAAGAATCCTATGAAAAACGAATTAGCAGAAGGAAGAGAACAACCAGCAAGAAGAATTTGCATCAATTAGAAAAAGAGAAGAAGCTCACAAATTTGGGAAATTGGGAAGGGTTTTTTTCCTAGGTAAGAGAAAAACAGTAGGTATCTAGATGTTCAAACCATACAAAAAATGCTAGTGGTTCAACTTGGAGACAATTTTCATAGCTTGAAAGGAAAGAAAAGAACTAAAGGCAAACCAATACTCTGGTATATGGGAGACTAAGATGTTGGTATCTCCCTAAAGGGGTAAGGTTTAAGAAGCCCGGAGTGGAATTCAGGCAAAGGTGGGAATTCTATCTTCTTGTTAAAATTGAGTTAATAATAAAATATTTAAAGATGTGAGCCAAAGAAAGCAAATGCAGTTGAGTGAGGAACAACGAGCCACGGAAATAATTTCAGATGGCTTATCAAAGCTGTGGAAGTAGAAGAGTTCTTCCTTAGAGAGTATGTGAAAGGAAACAACAGAGAAAAAACTCCTGTGGACCATATATGATCACAAGGAGATGATGAAGATAAAGAATATTTAAAAATAGGTTTAGAAAGAGTGGTCCATGGGAAGGGGCATTTTAAAAGAGACATTCAAACTTTTTGAAAGAAGGGGCCAAGCCAAAGGTAACCTTTCCTTCGGAAGGAATTAGTCATTATAAACCTTTGAAATCAAGATGCTTGCTGGAGGGGAGGAAAGAATTCTCTAAAGAGAATCAAAAGAACTGCATCAGGGAAGGCAAACATACCAAAGAGTACACTGAACTCTTTTGTTTTATTTGAAGGTTACACATTACCTGTTCAAAAGCTGTTGAAGCTCTTCTTGCTTGCTCTAGATCAACTGAAGTTGCCATCAGCAAACAGGTTTTCCGTGCAATCAGAGTTACTTCATCAGAAGGACAAAACTGGGACAGCTGATAAGAAATAACCAGAACATCAATGAATAGTGAGAATTCTGCCAGGTGAACATAAACAATCAGAATGAAAATCAGCAATATTCTGCCTGAATGAGAAAATTCAGCTGGAAAAGCACATCTCACCTTACAAATGATATAGACAATAACATTAATTTATGGTTTCAATTTTACATTACTTTCCACTGTTTTTTAAGCATCTTTCTACAGATAAAAGTGTTTCATTTCTTCACAATTTTCCTATCCTTCCCGGTGACAAGTACTGTCATTCGGCCCTGTATTTCCATCTAGTGATCTACTTCTTGGTTTATGTTGTAATTTCCAAGTGATTTTCCCCCCCGGCAAATAGATTTCCCCTTTGCACTGAATAGCTGAAATGAGTACATATATTGTCATGGCTGAAAGAGACAATGCCAAATCCTGACAGGCATTAGACATAACCTCATCATTAAAACTTATTCTCTAGCTTTAGAAAAAAAAAGTCCCTGCTTTGTATTAAAATAAAATTCTAGGCCACCTGGGATTTTCACATGGAATCTTACTAATGCTAACACAAATGTCAAAATGAAAAGTAATTTATTTCATTTAATTAAAATTATTCCTAAACTTCCAAAGACCATTTCTTAATCTTCCCAAATGTTTAATGATCATAACCACCACCATCATTGAATTAATAGCATTTCAAGACACCCAATCTCTCTAGGTCTCAGATTACTCATACAGAAGACAAGGGAGTTGTGCTGGATTATCGCTATAGTTCTTTTCAGTTTGAAAACTCTTACCATTTAGTCTATCTCAATATATCAAACTGCATATTCCTGAATGTGTGAGCAATATTCTTTAGCCCATCTCCTTTTATTCTTTCATGAATACTATACTTGTTTTTCTTTCTGGCACTTAACCTCTATCTTGGAGGCTAACAACTATTTAAAAATGCTTATAATTACAAAACATGCTCACAAATCTTTACACACAGAACGCACTCTAGGAAAAATTATGAAGTAGGCCTAGGCTTCTTAGCATCCTTTTTATCCCGTTGTCCCCAGATACCTATTTTATATTCCTTTAGACTTACACCCATGAACCTTCCTAATGTTTCAATAACTGACAATTTTTTAGAGGATTCCCCTCTTAAAGGGAGTTATATTTTAATATAGGCCTCTGGGAGACTTAACTTCCTTCAAAGACAAGGAAGTTAAGTCTCTTATGGTAGAACTTCAAGCTCTGTGATGACTGTTAGTGATATTTTGGTATGGGGAGACCTGTTTCATGTTCTCACATTATACTCTATAGGGATCACATTCTCTGTAGGTCATTCCTGCTTAGACATATATCAAAAGCTCCTAACATTAAAAGTCAATCCACTCCATATGTAGCCATAATGGTGACATCCTTGTTGTGGTACATACATCAGATACTTATTAGAAGAGACTCACCTTGTAAGAAAGCATGAAAAATTCTCTCATTGTCACTGGGTCTTTGCTGCACTGCACAGCCAAATTCCAAGCTGAAAGTTAACATGAAATAATACAGTAATGAAAATCTGTTTAATATGTACCATCATGAGGGTTAAAAAAAGCTAACTTTAGCTTCCAGAGAATTTTTTCCAGGTAAATTTAGAGGCTGTTATTACTTCCAATCTTCAATTCTAGGTCAATGACCAATGGAAGTAGTGCTGCCTTAAAAAAAAAATCAGAGGATACAAAATAAATTCTTAGCACAAATCCATCTGAAAAAAAAAAAAAAGGCTCACAAAGGAGCTGACCAACTGGTGAAAAGAGGTTAAAATTTAGCAAAGAACATGGTACACCTGAATCAAGGGTTGAAGAAAACTACTTTAAGATTTACATCTTCCACAGAGCAATGGAAGCCCCCATTAGGTAACCTGCAGCGTGATCTTCACACCTTGGACTATCAAAATTAAAATTCGGTAAAAGAAGTGCTGGAAAGTAACTTTTCAAACTTTCAAAAAATGAAAGTCATTAAACCTTTATTTACATAAGTTTCTCAGAAGCCAGATTGCTGTATTTATTCCCCTTTCTCCTAGATTAGAGCCCCAGTTAAACTCCGTAAAGCAGAAAAAAGTCCATGTAGAATCGGTCCATTTTGTAATATTGCCGCTTAATTGCTCATTTACTTATCACTGTAGTAACTGCCTTCACAAAATTCATAATTGTACAGCTTGATGAATTTTCACAAAGTGAATATATATATATCCATGTAACCAATACAGATCAAGAATGATCTTGATCTTTACTAGAAACCCAGAAGAAACCCCATCAACCCTCTTTAAAGTCCAACCCCCCTCAAGGGTAACCACTATCCTGAGTTCTAACATCATAAATTAGTTTTGCCTGTTATTTTCTTTTTACCATATATAAATGGAATCATACAATATGTACTCAATGCCTGGCTTCTTTTGTTCAACATTCTGTTTGTAAGATTCATCTGTATTGCTGCATGTAGTTTATTTTGATGAATCATGTTCAGAGATAAATTGGGCATTCTAGACCAAGCTCAGGGGCATAGCCTTGGAATGTGCAGTTATAATTCATCATTTTACGTTTAGACCTATTTATATACAAAAGGAAGAAAACTAATATTGATTGAGTACCTACTATGTCCCAGGTACATATGATGTTTCATTTATAAACCTTAATAATCCTATGAAGAATATGTAATTGTTCTCATCTTAAAAATAATTAACCTGAGTTTAAGCAACTTATCCTTGTACCCAAAGATACAAATGAAAGAGCTGGAATCTGAATCCATATCTGTTGACTCTACCACCCCACAATGTTGCCCAAAGCCACAGAATTTTCTTTTACCTATTTTTCTAAACCAGTGAGCTTCATTAATTCTTGAGTCAGAAGTCGAGGCTTTTCCAACAGAAGCCTGGGCAAATTTCAGGAGTGCTGCATCAGAAAAGAAAATTTGATATTGAGGTCTTTTATTCTAGCAAAGTTGTTAATCCTGCTTTAAAAACAGTGGAACATGAGTTTGATTTTAGAAAGTTCTGTGAGAGAGAGAGAGAGTGAGTGTGTAGTGGTGCATACCAAAAGTAATTAAAGTGACAAAAAGCATTAGCAAGCTCCAAAAAGCTGTTAATTCAAACTTTGAGGAATAAACATGTCTTTGGAGAAATTTATAATTTTAATTAAAGTAATCAGTCACCACCTGAGGTAGAAAGATATGATTTACATGTAAGGAAATAAAGAATTGGAACAATCATAACAGTGTAAACATAAAAACAAAGTTCGGAAAAAGACTGAAGCGGAGACTGAGATTTGGAAGAGTATCCAGAAGCTGGTATAATACTTACTAAGCTGCCACAGCAAGCACATTACAGAACCAAGAACATGATGTCATCAGAAAGTGTTTACTACAGACCCACATGCCCTTCTGAGAAATACAGATATCAACCAGCAAAGTTATTCTCTTCTGAAAAGCTTTGGCTTCTGGACCACTTTGACACATTTAACACCTTGCTGACACATATTTGAGGTATAAAATTGAACTACTGCAATAAATAGTTTCTAAGAGGTGGAGTTGGTATGTTTTGGACATAAGGAAATAGGTATGTGAGCAGTAGAAGTGGGAAAACCTGTTAGGCAAAAGGGAGAACACCACATCAGAAAGCATAGAGTTGGAAACGGAATGAGATGCAGCTAGAAGGTTAGCTTGAATGAAAGGGACAGAGAGGAATTATTAGTAGTTAGGGGAGATGACACAGACTTGGGCAGACAGGTGGATAGCTCCAAAATAAAAGTAAACAATCTGAATTTGATTCAGAGGACATGAACACTAGCAGGGTTCGAGGAAGGGAGGAAATGCTCTTAAAAACAAATTGGAATAGAAACAGCTGAAATCACATTTGGAGATGAATACTAGGGATGACAAACCTCTCTGCTTGTGAAAAAAGAAAGCAAGGTAGACTGCTGTGACCGATGTTAACAAAAGCATGAAGCTTAACTCACACATGAAGTCTGAGTCAGTGCGCTCAAATGTAATTGGAGAATTTAATAGAGGACAGAGGCAAGATGAAGGACTGAAAGTGACCAAGTAGATAGTTACCTGTATTCAAGCCAGTCAAAAGTCTATCAGTTTCCATTTTTCTAAAAAAGAAAGAAAAGAGCGTTTTCTTACTGTTCCAAGGCTTTACTATAGAAAAGTACCACGAGACCCTATTTGTGCCTGAGAGCTGTGCAAAGGTGCAAAATTGTGAAGTTTGTTGTTCAAGCCTCTAACATGTCATTTCAACACTATTTTTCCCCACTATGGGATCCTGTTCCTCATCCCCAGTGCGCTTGTGTCTTTCCTCTCTTCCCCTTCTACACCTACTTTCAGCAAAGAATTTCAATGACTGATAAGGTTTTATATGACAGGGCCATAGAATGTAATAGTAGATAGTGATCTCTGTGATTTTCAAGTTTTTTTTTTGAAGAGGGGAAATTAAAACCCTTGTTTCAAATAAAATTTTATAAAACTCTAATATACAAGAAAAAGATAACAGCTTAGCTGGCTTTGGTTGAACCAGTGGTGGATGGAGGCCTAGAGCCTCACCCTTCCTGAAATTCCCTGAGTCAGTGCCACAGAATTCCCAGGGTTCTGAGGAATCTAGTTTAAAAACCACTTATCCTGTCCAGAGGAAACAGATCTGGAAATGGGAGGATGATGAGTCCAAGGTCATAAAAATAATGACAATGTCAAGACTAGTGCCCAGGTCTCTTGACCCTTAGTCAAGCTTCTTTAAGGGGTATATAACTTTAAACAGAGGAAAACATTCTGTTTTACTTAAACAAAAGAGTGAATATGGAAGAATTGGCAAACTCAATGAAAAAGGTTAGAGGAAGCAGGGTAGAGCATACTATAAGGCTGGCTTCATCCGGAGAAGGTCCAGCATTATATAATGAATACTGTGCTTCAAGAACAGTAGCAGCCTTCTCAGGGATAAAAATTAGAATTGTGGTTTATATAAAGTAACTTCTTACAGTAAATTTTATTAATTCAAATTTCAGTTGAGCTAGTTACTTTCTTCCCTATTTAATTCAGTGACTATATAAAATAATCTAGGAAGGGTCCATTAATGCAAATAAATAGTGCAAATAAGTATGAGGATATGAAAAGGGGATGCGTGGTTTATTTCAGAGACAAAATGCTTTTAAAATTTTAGCACATAAATTTGTTAATACTTAGGTAGATGCTAATTTAAAAAACATAGGATATTTAGAAGAGAAACTTTAGTAATTACCCAGTCCAGCTTTTCTTTACTTAACAGATGATGAAAATACAGCTTAGAAAAGTTAAAAAGTTATTGCCTAAGATAAACCAGAAGTTAGTGAAACAGCTGAAACTAGAATTCAATCCTCTGTCTCTTCTCATTGAATTAGGCTTTAAAAAAAGTTAGTATAATCAATTTGTTAAATCAGGTCCTGACATCTACCTGAAATCACTGCTGGCAAATGTTCTTTATCACTATGTTTATTTGAAAATAATAAGGGTATAAAGTCTTTTGCAATTTAAGTTTATCATTAATTCAAACAGGATCCCTTTCCTTTTCCGCACCTCCAAATTGGTTTCAACTGAGATTTGACTATATGTCACAATTACATGGGCTATGAAGCACCCTGTAAGTCTAGTGATAAAGATCTTCTTTTAAAGAACTGATATTCAGTCAATTAAATAAACTGAGTGGCTATTATGTGTTTGATACTACCACAGGTCCCAGGTAAATACAAATATTCCTAGCCTTCAAGGAGCTCTTACAATCTAGTAACTATCAAGGTTTAGTCTCTCAGTTTCCTTTTTTTATTTTTTAACTTTTAAAATTGAATTTATTGGGTGACATTGGTTAATACAATTATATAGGTTTCATGTTTACAATTCTATAATACATCATCTGTATATTGTATTGTGTGTTCACACCACCCCAAGTCAAGTTTCCTTCCATCACTACGTATCCCCCTTTACCCTCTTCTACCTCCCTCCATTCCCCCCCTCCCCTCTGGTAATCACCATATTGCTGTCTGTGTCTATGACTGTTTTTTGGCTTAATCCCTTCACCTTTTCACCCAGTCCCCCAACTCCCCTCTCCTCTCTGACAGCTGTCAGTCTGTTCTCTGTATCTGAGTGTTTCTATTTTGTTCATTTAACTTTTTATTCCATAAAATTTCAAAGATATTTAAATGTTAACATATATGTGAATACCCATGTACCCATAATTTAACTTCAAAAATTATTAACTCATCATCAATCTTACTACTTCAATGATATCCTCCACCCACTCCTTCCCCTCCTGTATTATTTTGAAGCAAATTCCAGACACCATATCATTTCATCCATAAATATTTTAGGGTATGCCTCTAATACCAAGGATTCTTTTTAAGAAACATAGCCGCACTATCATTATATGCTCAAAATTATAATTTCTTCTTATCATCAAATATTTGGTCATTATTCAAATTTCCAATTGTCTCAATATCTTTTTTTGTTGTTGATTGAGTTGCTTTCTAATGGATTCGCAGAGCCTGTAAAGAGGCAAAACTTATCATATATGCTTGGGTAAAATTTGTATTATGAAAAAAGTTGTCATCAATCCAACATTATTGCAGTCACAGCTATTTCCCAAACAATTTAGCTGAAAAAAGATATTGTCTCCAGGTACAAATGTATAAAGCAAAAGCGAAGTAGAGATACACAAAAAGCAGAGTTTTGTCTGAGTAGAGAATGCCGAGATGATAATGCTTCTCTGAAAGGTGTCCGCAATTAAGGCCTTGAATAGAGTTTTCTTTCAAATCATTAGAAGGTAGTGAATTTTGTGAATGGAAAATATCAGCAACTCAATTCTTCCACAAACTGTTAACTTCTTAATATCTTATGCCATAAAAACTATGAGCAGAGAAGGTATTTGAATACTCTTAGCTGAGATGATACAGAATCAGGATCAGAATCAACAAACCAGTGAGGTTATATGTTTCTATAGGAAAGTAAGGGATATATGGATGTTTAAGTCTCCTCTTAAGAAAGAAGGAAACAGATGCAATAGCATAATGAAATCACAGCTAACACTGATGAGGACTTAGTAAGTGCCTGGGAGTCTTCTTCTAAGTGTTTTACATGTATTTACTCATCCAGTCATCACGAAAACACCACAAAGTAGGTACTATTATTATCCCCTTTGTACAGACGGGGAAACACAAGCCCAGGTCACACATCTATTAAGTGGTAGAGCCAGGATATAAAGCCAGAAGGCTAGCCCCAGAGCCTGTGTTGATATTACCACCCACTATACTATACCTCTCTCAATATAAAGTTTATATTGAAAGATACTACTATGATTTTTTTAATGATGAATACATCATTTCGGATGAAATAACTTACTTGTTTTCAGATTCCGGCATCTGAGAAACTTTTGGAACAAGAAGACGACACAAGCACCTGTATGATAAAGTAATATAAAGTGATACTCAGGAAGAAACATGAGAAAGAATACATACCAAATTATTAACCTTGATTACCCCAGGAGGCAGAAAGGGGATTAATTCTATTTTATTTAGGGATCTTTGTATTGTTTTTAATGGTTGTAACGAAAACATACCACTTTGTAATTTTGGAAGAGTAAATTAAATAATTTAAAAACAAAAGAGATGTTTTTGACAAATTCTTAAATAGTTCCACAGCGTATATCATTGCCCCAAATCACCTGCTAGAACACCAAGTATGGTATACAAACAAGTCTTTACATTTTTTTCTTCACATAAAGGAACCTGGAACTAGCATTTGGGTTCTACATAAACTGGGAAGACTGTTCTTTGAAGGGATCTGGCAGCATAATGACACACTGTCAAAACAAGGTCAGTTTGTAAAGTTTCAAACCCTAAAAATCTTTCTAAAAAGATTTTATTTACTTTTAGACAGAGGGGGAGGAAGGGAGAAAGAGAGGGAGAGAAACATCAATATGTGGTTGCCTCTCACACACCCTCGACTGGGGATCTGGCCCACAACTCAAGAATGTGCCCTGACCAGGAACCGAACCAGCAACCTTTTAGTTCACAGGCTGGTGCTCAATCCATTGAGCCGCACCAATTAGGGCCAAACTCTAGAAATCTTTTAAAAATACCATCTATCCTGAATGATTTTAGATATTTCTCCGACTGAAGGCATGTAAGTATCTCAAGACTCCTGATACTTTTATTTCTGTGACTCCATTTTCCCTTGGCAGTGTGGCCTTAAGTAGAGCTGACCAACAGGAGTGCTTCTGGTTTCTAATTTTTCCCACTGGCATATTCTCAGTCCCATCACTAGGAGTCATCATGTCCTAACTTCACTTTCCTCTGCCTCACTATTGTAGAAGTTCCCTTTTGATAAACCATTTTCCATCATGAAGACAGAAGGGGGGGATCAGGTTCAATTGTTATCTTTTTTTTTTAAATCCTCACCCGAGGACACCTTTTCATTGCTTTTAGACAGAGAGAAAGGGAAGGAGGGAGACGTAGAGATAGAGAAACATACCTAGGTTGATCCCCCAACCTTGCTATGTTCCCTGACTGGGAATTGAAACCACAACTTTTCAGTGTATGGGACCACACACCAACCAACTGAGCCAGACCACCCTCGGCTCTTTTTTCAAAAATTAAGCAGTTCTATCACATCTGCAATGGCATCTTTTTTACAGAAATAGAAAATAAATCCTAAAATCCCTATGGAAACACAAAAGACCCCAAATAGCCAAAGCCATCTTGAGAAACAGCAAAGCTGAAGGGATCACACATACTGACTTAAAGTTATACCACAAAGCTACAGTAATTAAAACAGCATGGTACTGGCATAAAAATAGTCACATAGACCAATGTAATAAAATAGAGAGTCCAGAAGTAAGTCCATGTATATATAATCAACTAATATTGGATACGGGAGCCAAGAATACTCAATAGACGAAAGACAATTTTTTCAATAAATGGTATTGGGGAATCTGGGTATTCACATGCCAAAAAAAGAAAGAAAGAAACTGGACGCCATATCTTGTATTACTCACAAAAAAAATTAACTTGAAATGGATTAAAGATTTAAATATAAGCCCCGAAACCACAAAACTCCTGGAAGAAAACACAGGGAAAGAGCTCCTTGACAATGATTTTTTCGGTATGACACCCAAAGCATAAACAACAAAAGCAAAAATAAGTGGGACTATATCAAACTACAAAGCTTCTGTACAACAAAAAAGAAAAAAAATTATCAACAAAATGAAAATATAACCTACAGAATGGGAGAAAATATTTGCAAATCATGTATTTGATAAGGGGTTAATATCCAAAATATATTACGAAATTCATATGCCTTGAGTGGTGCGGCTCAGTGGGTTAGAAATCATCCCACAATCTAAAAGGTCACTGGTTTGATTCCCGGTCAGGAAACATGCCTGTGTTGCAGACCAAGTTCCCAACTCGGGGTGTGTGAGAGGCAACTGATTGATCGATGTTTCTCTCGCACATAGATGTTTCTTTCCCTCTCTCCCCTGCTCTCTAAAAATAAATAAATAAAATCTTTAAAAAATACCAAAAAACTCGTATGACTCAATAGCAAAACAAAGAAACAAAAAACCCAACCAATCTGATTTTAAAATGGGCAAAGAGCCTGAATAGACATTTTTCCAAAGAAGACATATAGAGGGCCAACTGGTACATGAAACGATGCTCAACATCACTAATCATCAGGGGAGTGCAAATCAAAACCACAGTGAGATATCACCTCACACCTGTCAGAATGGCTATCATAAAAAAAGATAAGAGATAAGTCTTTGTGAGGATATGGAGAAAAGGGAACTCTCGTGCACTATTAGTGGGATTAAAAATTGGTACGGCCACTATGGAAAACAGTTAGGAGGTTTCTCAAAAATTAAGCACTCTGATGTTTACTGCAGCATTATTCACAATAGTTAAGATATAAAACAATCTAAGTGTCTGGATGAATGGGTAAAGAAAATGTGGCATACACACACACAGGAAATCCTTTTTTTATCTATAAGATATGAATTACTTACTTTACAGCTGTCAAGACTTGTTCTGGGTCTTCTGAACACATAGCTAAATATTCCAAAGCTTTTTCTCCTGCAACTTGTTGTCCATTCTAAAAAGGACGAAATATAAGGTTAAATTACGTCTCAAGGTGATATTTACAAAATGTTATCTATATTCTTGTCCATTAAGGACAAGAAAAAAATATAATTTTGCTCATTTGGTATTGTCAAAAGAGATACTGCAAGGTGGCAGAATTAAGATACAGCTCACTGACAAAAACAGAACAGGTTCATACTGGTGTCAGAAACCCACTCCTCCCTATCCAGGTATAGTATAATATCCAGAAACACTAATACCTTTGCCAACCTTGCTATACTTGGTACCTTACCTTAGGGTCTTTGTACTGGCTTTTACCTCTGCCTAGAATACTCTGCCTTCACTGCCCATCCCTGTACAATTGTGGGGCTAATTCCCTTACCAACTTTAAGTCTTTCTATAAATGTCTTCTTCTCAACGAGACCTACCCTCGCTATACTATTTAAAATTATAACTGACTCCAATCCAGCCAACTCTCACTCCTGATCCTTTTTATTCTGCTCTATTTTTTCTAAATGACCCATAAAACTTCTAACATATTACACAAATTTGCTTATTTATTATTCTGATTATTATCTTCTTTCCTTCTGCGTGAATGTAAGCTCCAAGAAAGCATATCACTGTTTCATTTTCTTAGTTATCCCAAGACACTAGAACAGTGCCTGGCACATATAGATAATCAATAAATATTTGCTGAATGAATGATATTCTCACTAGCATTTCATAAGCCATTTATAAAGCAACTGTAGTAAGTGAAAACTGGATACTACACTTGTTCTTTTGTAGGTATATATTCAATCTGTTGGGTTTGGTCACCCATCCTCTACTTCAAACTACTTTTAGGTATTTTTTTCTCCTCATTAAAGCCATTTTCCTTTTCAGAGGTATAGTTCCGTGACTCTTCTACTTTCTATATCAAATATAAATTTATAAACCTTCCTTTAAAAAGGTATTTGCCTTTGGCTTCCTCACTACCAAATTTCTCTCATTTCCTCCTCCTCGCCATCCTACATAAACATACCCTGTACTGCATCTGCCAAATATTTCTCCTCCTCGAAGAGTTCTACTACCCTATTTATTAACATTAAGACATAGATCATTCAAACTGTATTTAGTAGCTACTCTGGGCAAGATATTGGGCTAGGTGCTAAAAATATGGTCCTTAAAGATTTCACGAGTCAATCTGGATAGACGGCCATGCATTAGCAATATAAGGCCATAACTAGCATACATGTTATAAATTACTGAAATTCAGAATAGGAAGAAAACAGGCAGATGGAATTGATTTGGAGTCTCCACAGCAGAGGGAAACCTTAGATTGGGTTTTGAAAAGGGTAGCATTTAAATAAGCAAGAACATTTTTTAAAAGATAGGATGGTGTAAACAAGACATGGAAAAAGGAATGTGACTGGCCTGTTTGAGAGACACTATGTTTGGCCGTAGTGATAGAGGGCTTATATCTCCACTATTCTAGATCTTGTGGCTAAGGTAATGGTAGCTTATATTTATAATGTACAGATGTAGATGTGAAGAAAACCAACCCCATCTTTGTGTCCCAGATTTCATTTCACTTTTAAGTTTCATGCTGTGACCTTTGATCAACCTTGTTGTCCTTAAAAAGCATATCAAAGCCTTCTAATTAATGATTACCTGTATTCCTTAAAACATAGCCATAAATATTTTTGTTATAATACCCAGAATGGCATCAGCTGAGATAAATATCAAAGTGGCCACAGTACCAATTATAAACAATCATTTGTCACAAGACCACCAGGAGGTATGACCCCTGACGCTACTGCATTCTTTGTCCCTTTGTTCTGTCAGTCATTAGCACCAAAGTTATACTATAAAACTGTAACAGGGGTCTAGTAGTGGAGAATAATCTGTGCACAATATCTGGGTCATCTGTTCCACTCTGACCCAATCTTCCCATGAGTAAATTGTCTTATAATAAATTCTGTTATATTCTATGGAATTGCCTGCTTCATTTTTCAATCTTAACATACCTTCTCATTTACCCCACCACTGGACATATGATGATGACATAGGGGAGTAACATGAGATAAAGTAGAAGAGATAGATACTGTGGCCAGATTGTACATACGTTAATAAGAACAGAAGTACTATACTTGTAGACCAAGCTAGAAATCCCATTTTCAGCTACCTTCTTAGTTAATTTCCATAATTCTGTAGGTATTACCTTTATTTTATAAACGATGAAATTAAGAATCTAGTCTATCACTGAGTCTAAGAGCTCCACAGTTGCTATGATGCTTTTCCTAATCCTATATATTTTTAAGACCAGAATTTTATAAGTGAAAAACAGGATGAAAACATTTATTACTCTAAAGTAAAATTGCTTTGTGGTCAAGAACTGAAAAGGCCCATGGGGATTTAAACTGGTTTTATTTTTTCAAATTGATGAGAAAGACAAATTTCTTAATATATAACTACTGTATTTGTTTGCATGACATGGCATTTTAAATTTTGTTTCTTTTTAAAATTAATGTTTTGTTCTATTTATTTTTTTCTGTAGTTTTAAGCACAAATCTGTTACCTCACTTTGTTTCATTTAGAGTATAAAGAAATGAAAAGAAACAAAACAATTCTGCAGCCAAATGTGGTGTGAAAACATGAGGCCAAGCAGTAAAGGAAGTAAGGATAAGTCTCTTTTGTGCCTAAATTGTCTGTCAAAATAAAGATGACGCAAAAATTTCACAAATGGATACATAAGAGTTACCTCTAGAGCAAATTGGGCAGCTAGGCCTAAAAGCTTGCCAGGTGCACCAGTATCTGTAAATATGTCATTTCTTCCTAGCTCTTCATTCATTATTGAATCCTTAAAAGCAGTTATTGCTTGCAGAGCTGAAAAACAAGGAAAAATTCAAAACATGAGATAGCCTTATAAAAGATAATAGTTATCTCAACAACTTTGGAATGCTTTTTATGAGCACTAATATCTTTAAAATATTAGTTAATTTTCATAGTCATCTAAATTGCTAAACTATCGAGGAAGACTTAAATGTCAGAAAAAGGCCCAACTGAACAATTCACCTGTGAATTTATCCTATGAACATATATGCAAAAGCAAACAAAAACATACAAATGTTTCATCCAGCAATATTTACAAGAGTAAAATATGGAAGCAGCCTAAATTCCACCAACAATGGATAGGTTAAATACATTCTGGTATACCCATAAAATATATGGAATATAATATACGCAGTTAATAAACGAATGCTAGTATTATACTCCAGTATGTCTTAAAGGTAGACTATGATAAGTTAAATATATGTAGTAAGTTAAACATATGTAGTAAAGACAGCATGGATGGACCTGGAGACTATTATGCTAAGTGAAATAAGCCAGTCGGTGAAAGACAAATACCAGATGATCTCACTTATATGTAGAATCTAATGAACAAAATACACTAACAAACAAAATAGAAAGAGAGGTATAGATATATGGAACAGAATGAGAGCTGTCAGAGCGGTGGAGGGGGATAGGGACTGCATAGAGAAGGTAAAGGGATTAGCCAAAGAACTTATATGTATGACCTACAGACACAGACAACAGTGTGGTGATAGTCAGAAGGAAGGAGGGAGAAATGGGGACATCTGCAATATGTAAACAATAAAAATAAAGGTAAATACAAAAAAATAACAAAATGAAGAATTATAGCTAATAAGCCAGAATAAGATAAATATAATCATAAAAATTCAATTAATCCACAAGAAAGCACAAAAAAGTAAAATAGCATAGAAGAACAGATGGGACAAATAGACAAATCACATGATGATAAATTTAAACTTGCCCATATCAATAATCATGTTAAGTATAATGGTCTAGATGACCCAATTAAAAGGCAGAGATAGTCAGGATTAAAGAATGCAACTTTCAACTATATGTTACCTTCAAGAAACATACTTTATTGTTTTTGGTTTGTGTATTTTTTATTGTATTTTTTCCATTACCATTTATCTCCCTTATACCCTCCTTCTACCTCGACCCAGCCCTCTCCCTGCAATTACCACACTATTATCCATGTCCATGAGTTCTTTTTCTTTTTTGCTCAATCCAGATACCCCCCAACTGCCCCCCCTCAGAGCTGTCAGCCTGCTCTCTATGAATCTGTCTCTACTTTGCTTGTTAGTTCAGTTTGTTCATTAGATTGCACATCTGAGTGAAATCATATGGTATTTATCTTTCTCTGACTGGTTTATTTCACTTAGCATAATGCTCTCCAGGTGCACCCATGCTGTCACAAAGGCTAATATTTTCTTCCTCTTTTTTTTTAACAGCTGAGTAGTATTCCACTGTGTAAATGTACCATAGCTGTTTTATCCACTCATCTTCTGATGGACCAAAAAAACACACTTTAAATCTAAAGATAAAATTGGTTAAAAGAAAAAGGATGGGATAAAAAATACTATGGTAAAGGTAAATCAATGGAAAGCTGGAGGGTTATATTAATATCAGACAAAATAAATTTCAGAGCAAAGAATATTACCAGTGATAGAAGGTTATTTCATGAGGATAAAAGAATCAATGCATTATGAGGGCATAACAATCTTAAACATTTATGTGCCCAATAAGAAAATTTCAAAAGATGAGAAGCAAAAAACAGATTGAACTACAAGGAGGAATGAACAAATCAACAATTATAGTCATAGATTTCAAAACCCTCCCTCAATAATTGATAGAATAGACAGAAAATCAGCAAGGATATTGTACATTTAACAACATTAATCAACTTGACCATCACTAGCCATCAGAGAGTAAATTAAAACCACATTGAAATATCACCTCACAACTGTCAGAATGGCCATCGTTAATAAATCAACAAACAGTAAGTGCTGGCGAGGCTGTGGAGAAAAGGGAGCCCTGGTGCACTGCTGGTGGGAATGCAGACTGGTGCAGCCACTGTGGAAAACAGTCTGGAATTTCCTCAAAAAACTAAAAATGAAACCACCTTTTGATCCAGCAATTCTGCTGCTGGGAATAAACCCTAAGAATCATCTAAACAAAGGAGAACATATTATGAGTAAGTAGAGTTTATCCCAAGAATGCAGTGTTGGTTTAACAGCTGAAAATCAATGTAACTGATCACATTAACAAACTTAAAAAACTGATTCCTTTAGTAGATGCAGAAAAACCACATGACCAAATTCAACACCCATTCCAAAAAACAAAAACAAAACAAACAAAAAAAACACCCCAAAACAAAGAAAGAAACAAACAAAAAAACCCCCACAACTCCCAGGAAACTGGAAATAGAAGGGAACTTTCTCAACTTGACAAAAGGTATCAGTGAAAAGCCTACACCTAACATCATACTTAATAGTTGAAGACTAAATAAATACCTTCCCTCTAAAATCAGGAAAAAGCCAAGGATGACTGTTCTCACCAATTTTACTCAACACTGAACAGGAGATACTAACAAATACAACAAAACCAAAAAAAATTGTACCCACATTGGGCAAGAACAAGTAAAATTGTCTTTATACACAGACAACATGATCATAAAGTAGAAAAATCTGACAGAATATACAAGAAAGCTACTGGAACTAATAAGTGAATTTAGCAAGTTTGTAAGACATAAGGTCAATATATAAAATCATTTATATTTCTACTTACTAGCAATGAACAATCAAAAACTAAAGTTATTTTATAATGCTATTTAAAATAGCATAAAATATTGTATTCTTAGAAGGAAATCTGACAAAAGATGCACAAGACCTGTACACTGAAAGAGGAGATCTCTGAGAGAAATCAGACTTAAATAAATGGAGGTTTATAACTTGTTCATGGATTAGAAGATGACAATTTTCTCCAAACCAATAAACAAGTTCAATGTGATCTTATTCAATATTCACTTTTGTAGAAATTGAAAAACTAAGTATAAAATTCACAGAGATATACAAAAGACTTAATATAGCCAAAATAATTTGAAAGACAAGAACAAAGTTGAAGGATTAACACTGCATGATTTCAAATTTATTACATAGTTATTAATAATCAATACACTGTGGGAATGATATAAAGATAGATGAATAGATTAATGGAATAGAATGAAGAATCCAGAAAGAGAGCTACACACATACACCAAGTGATTTTTTAATAAAGGTGCAAATGTAGTTCTATTCAGAAAGGATAGCTTTAAAATAAATGATGCTGGAATGATTGGAGAGATATGTGTAAAAGAATGAACTTCAATCCATACCTTAAATCAAATACAGAAATTACTGTAAAATGAATCACAGACCTAACCCTACTCTTGAACTTAAAAGGACAGATAAAGGACTTCCCAGCCAAGAAAAAGCTAAAGGAGTGCATCACCACCAAATCAGTACTATATGAAATGTTAATGGGTCTTCTTTAATAAGAAAAAAAGATAAAAATATATAATAATAAAATGGCAACAAATACATATTTATCAAAAATTACTTGAAATGCAATGGATTAAATGTTCCCATCAAAAAATATAGTGGTGGCTGAATAGGTAACAAAACAGGACCCTTACATATGCTGTCTACAAGAGACTCACTCCAGATGGAAAGACATATACAGACTGAAAGCAGAGGGATGGCAAAAGATATTTGATGGAAACAAAACAAAACAAAACGCTGGGTAGCAATACTTAGATCAGACAAAATAGACTTTAAAAGAAAGCTTATAAAAAGAGACAAAGAAGGACCTAGTAATTCCAAAGAAATCCAAAAACGTTAAAATTTCGAAGACATATATATCCACACTGTCACTGTAACATTACTTACATTAGCCAAGATATGAAAGCAACCTAGATGTCCATCAACATATGAACTAATAAAGAAGTGGTGCATATATACAATGGAATATGACTCAGCCACAAAAAAGAATGAAATCTTGCCACCTGCAATACCTAGAGGGTATTTTGCTAAGTTAAATAAGTCAGAAAAAGACAAATTGTACAATTTAATTTATATGTGGACTCTAAAAAACAAAATAAGCAAGCATTAACAGAAACAGACTCATAGATACAAGAACATTCTGATGGCTGCCAGATGGGAGGTGGGTTGGGGCAATGGGAGAAAAAGGTGAAGGGATTGACAAAACAAACAAACGAGCAAAAGAGAACCAGAGACATGGAAATAAAGAACAAACTGGCAGTGAACAGAGGGGAAGGGGATAAAGGGGCAAGTCAAGGAACATGTATAAAAGACACATGTGCATGTACAACACGGTGGGGATTGACTGTGGGGACAGGAGGGGGTGGGGCAGGGGAGAGCAACGAGGGAAAAAGTGGGATAACTGTAACTGAACAAGAAATAAAAAAGAGAAGTACGAATTGTAGTTACAGAATAGTCATGGGGATATAAAATACAGCATAGAGAATATACTAAATAATATTGTAATAACTCTATATGGTATCAGGTGGGTACTAGATTTATAGGGGTGATTACTTTGTAAAAGTTATATAAATGTTTAATTAAAGAGTTGTACATCTAAAACTAATATAATATTTTGTCAACTATAATTGTAAAATAAATATTATTTAAAACTAAAACAGCAATCTACCTCCTAGATATTTACCCTATAGAAGTGAAATCTTATCACCACACAAAATCTATAAACAGATATTTATAGCACCGTTATTCATAATCACCTGAACTAGAAACCATCCAAAGGTCCTTCAACTGGTAAATGGATAACAAAACAGTGGTACATGCATACTATGGAATATGACTTAGCAATAAAAAAGAGCAAACTATGGAAACACACAGTGATATAAATGAGTTTCAAATGCAGTATGCTAAGCGAGAGAAGCTAGGCTCAAAAAGCTTCATACTGCATGATTTCATTTATATGACACTCTGGAAAAGGCAAAAGTGTAGAGATATAAATGAGATCAGTAGTTACCAGGGATGGAAGTGATAGGAAGGAGTTTCAACAAAGGGATCCGAGGTAATTTTTTGTTCTATATCTTGATCATACTAGTAGTTACATTTGTCAAAACTCATAGAATTATTAATATAAATAAACTTCATAGAATCATACACTACTAGCGAATGTAAATTCTAGTATATGTATCTTCAATAAATATGACTTAAAAAATGGTCACAAGTAACTGGATAAAAGTAAAAATATTGAGCTGATGTTATGTTTAAAAGTAAAATTATTTTAATAGAATGTAAAAATAAAAGGTTTAATAGGAAATTATTATTTTTGCAATTTCTTGTGGCAAAAATTTTCATGTTCTTTTATGCTTCAACATAATATATCAAATAAAGCAAATGCCCAGAAGTGTGTAATGAAAACATCAATGATGGACATGACACCAGTATCAACCCTAATAAAGAGTTGACTTCAATTTGTTACTCCTTAATTAATACACAGGTATCGTTACTATTCTGGATGATTTCTCTTTCAGTGCAGAGTAAGTCATCTTCCTTTCTCTTACGGATTGAATAACAGAGTCCATTGCACAAAATAGGTATTCATAAATAGTTACAGAATTGAATCAGTATAAATTCTGTTTGGATTCAAGTTTCTCAATTTTCAACTTGTGCCCTTCACAAACAGCAACCAGACTGGAGCTCACACTGCTCTAGGATACGCTCAGCTACTCTGAGAACTGAACAGGAATAATGTCACAGCATATCCTAACCAAGTCAAGATATGTGTGTTTGTAGGCGCACCAGCTAGGAAATTATGCTTAACTTAATGGAAAAGACAGAGTGCTAACGGGATAAGGTTCATGTAATTCCAACACTGTGAACTTTGTGGAAACTCCTTTTCAAAGCTTACTCTCTCACCAATCATCTCTCAAATAAGTGAAAACAGTCCAAAGGTACTCTGGACTTTTTCTAAAGACAATTTTTAACTGATAGATGTTTGCAGTATACTCTCCCCTGCCCCCACAGCTTTTTAAACTTAATTTTTGAATAGGTTCATTCAAATAACATAACATACAAAAGAGTAGTGCTGTGACAAGACTTTCCCCCCCTATTTTTCTCCCACATCTGCCTAGATCATACTCCCTCAATAGGTAGCCCCTGAACTTTTATTCTTATGTAACTGTTCACAGTCATTTTTTGCATGGTTGTATTATCTTCACGTAGAAAAGCTAGAATAAATATATCTGATTGTCTTACAAACAATTTTTTTCCTATTTTGGTGAAAGAGGATTACTTGTCTTTGTGTTAATAGTCAAATGTAGCTCATAAATAACATTTTTACCTATATCACAGTTGCCTTCCAAGACTGCAATCTTGAATACATAAAATTGAGTGAAAACACTTCCAGGATCAAGTTGTTCAGCGTCTGCCACTGCTCCTTTAGCCTGAAAAAAAAAATTTGATCTCATTTACAAAAGCTTTAAGGAAGATCTTACTGTACTTTGCTAATATTATTAACATAATCACAATGGCTAAATTATACTCATAATGAAAAGAGATGAACCTAAGAAAAGTCTTCAAAGAACTGATTTCTTAGAATGCTGAAGATACATTAAGTTCTACTTCTGAAAATATGGTGCAATATGTATGTCAGACCAACCCTCCTATTGAAAACCACCAAACATGTTGGGTAACATTTTTTTAATTCCAAAAAGTAACTGAAAATGTATGTAAATTTATTTCCAAGCAAAATCTAAGAAAAAGTGAGTTCTCAGAGAAATAAGCAGAGAATTAAAGCCACTTTTTTTTCCTGGTGGGCATTAGTAAATCCAGGAAAATGTTAACTTGAGTTTTAATTGACTTCACTAGGTCAGGGAAACAGACATCAAAGCCCAAGGAGTTACAAATCTTAAGCTAAGAGCAAACCAGAAGTAAACACACTCCACCAACATCCCCAGGGGGTTGCCGAAAAGTTACCTTAACTGTGAGAAGAATGCAGCAAAACAGGATGGGGAGACACAATCCCTGAGGTGTAAGACTAACAGGCTCTCTATGTATTTACAGCTCCAAATAGCATTATACTGGGAGGCCAAAAGACCTCAAGCTATAAATATAGTTTACACTGGTCCCAACCATCTGAAGAAGTGAGTGTAAATCCTCTATGGAAGAAGACACCTTCGATCTTAAGCTTCAAAATATTTCCATAAGTATTTTTTCAAGAATCATCATTAGAAAACATTAAAAGAATCAAGCACACTACAAAACAAGGTACCATAAGTGAGAATCAACAGAAACAAATAGCAGAAACAGATTCTCAAGATGTAGATACCAGAATTATTGAAAACTGGCTACGAAACACCCATGTTTTCAAGTTTATAGAAATAAAATATATACAAGTAGGTTGATAATCAATAGTACCTACTGATACAACTTTAGTGTTTTTTCCCAACTGGCATCCATTCTGATTTTTTGCCTGTATCATATCCTTTATTAAACACTTTGAATATCACAGAAGATTGTAGGAAACAGAAATTATAAAATGTGACCATGTTGATCTGTAAAAAGGAACTACTTGAACAGTACAATAACCCAAATGGAAAAGTGCCATAAGAGAACAGACAACAATAAGAAGAAAAACAAAGAAGTTATACATAACATGAAAGTTACCTATACTGCACCACAACGAAAACATTTAAAAAGGAACAAAGGTAAACAAGTGATCTACAGATTCAGTGCATTCCCTATGAAAATCCCAATGGCATTTTTTTGGTAGAAATTAAAAAAAAAATTTGTAGGTAGAGTTGGAAGACTCACACCTCCTCATCAAAACTTACTATAAAGCTATATAGTAATCCAAATAGTGTGGTCCTGATGCAAGCACAGACATATACACCAATGAAACAGAACAGAAAAACCAGAAATAAACCCTCACATATATGGCCAAATGATTTTTGACTTGGATGCCAAGACCTTTCAATGGAAAAAGGACAGTCTTTTCAACAAATGATACTGCGGAAACCAGATATCCACATGCTAAAGAATAAAGCTGGACCCTTCCCTTACACCATATACAAAAATTAACTCAAAACAGATCCAAAAGCTAAATTTTAAAAGTCTTAGAATAAAACATAGGGGGAAGTCTTCATAACTGCATTTGATAGTGATTTTTTCTTTTTTGGATATGACACCAAAAGTACAGGCAACAAAATAAAAAATAGATACTTGGACTTCAACAAATTTAAAAAGTGTTTGTGCTTCAAAGAACACTACCAAAAAAGGGAAAAGACAATCCACAGAATGGGAGAAAATGTCTGCCAATGGTAATGGGTTAATATCCAGAATATATATAAAGAGCCCCTATAATTCAACAACAACAAAAATTTAAAAATGGGCCAAGAATTTGACATTTCTCAAAAAAAGATATACAAATGGTCAACATCTACAGGAAAAGGTTTTCAACATCATTACTCATTAGGGAAATACAAATCAAAAACACAAGAGACCACTTCACACCCATTTGGATGGCTATTACCAAAAAAACAAAACGAAAACAAAAACCCCCCCAGAAAATAACAGGTAATCATGAGGATATAGAGGAAATGGAACACTTGTGCTTTTCTGGTGGAAATGTAAAATGGTGTAGCCATTATGGAAAACTGTGGCTGTTCCTCCAAACATTTAAGCACAGAACTACCACAGGATCCAGAAATTCTACTCCTAGGTATATACCCAAAAGAAATGAAAATAGTGAATCAGATATTTATACACTTATGTTCACCGAAGCATTATTCACAATAGCTAAAGGTGGAAGCAACCCAAGTGTCCACCAACAGATGAATGGATAAACAAATGGCATACACATAGAAAGGAATATCATTCCATTTTTAAAATGTAGAGAATTCTGATACATGCTACAGCATGGATGAACCTTGAGGACATTATGCTACGTGGAATAAACCAGTCACATATGGACAAATACTGTGTGATTCCACTTACATGACGTATATAGTGTAGCCAAAATTATAGAGACAGAACATAGAATTATGGCTGCAAGGGACTGGGGATTGGGGGAAGTGGTGCATTACTGTTTAATGGGTACAGAGTTTCAGTTCTGCATGATGAAAAGAGTTCTGGAGATGGATGGTGGTGGTGTTTGCACAATATTGGGTATGCATTTAATGCCACTGAACTATACACTTAAAAATGGTTAAGATGGTAAAACCACGATGTTAAAAAATCAATTGTATTTCTATATACCAGCAATGAACTAGAAATTGAAATTAACAAGGCAAGACTTTTTGCAATATTGCCAAAAATATGAACTCTTTGGGATAAAGTTAACAGAATATGTGTAAGATTTTTATGCTGAAAACTGTAAGATACTGATGAGAGAAATTAAAGAAGACCTAAAAAATAGAGCTATGCTGTGTTAATGGATTGGAACACAATATTTTAAAGATATTAACTCTCCTCAAATTGACCTATAGATTCAATGTAGTCCTAATAAATAGCCCACCAGGCATTTTTGTAGAAATTAACAAGCTGATTTTACAATTTATATGGAAATATAAAGGACTTAAGAGTGGACAAGATTCTAAAGTTGAGTATTTACATAGCTTGATTTTAAGACTTACTATAAAGCTACAATAATCAAAGAAATGAGGTATTAGCATAAAGATAGATACATGGCATCAATGGAACAAAACGGAGTACAGAAGCAGACTAGAATATTTATGATCAATTGATTTTTTGACAAAGGTGCTAAGGTAATTAGATTAGCTAAGGACAGTCTTTCAATACTGGTGCTAAAAACAACATGGTATCTATATGGGAAAAAATGAAACTATGAAACAAGTTAAATGCTAGCCTGTGTAGAACTATGATGAATTACATTAAATTTCTTCTTCTCTTCCAGGGCTATAAATTTATAATATATAAACTAAGTGGTATATATTCTTTTGAAGGACAATCTGAAGTATTTAGATAAACAACCCTTCAAAGTAAACAAATCTTCAAAGAAAATGGAATTACAACCCTTAATCATATATTTTCTTCTAAACTTGTCATTAAACTTGAAAGGCAACAAAAACCATCATATTTTATCAGGGTACACACACACTTATCCTTCCTTTTCTTTGTATTTTCATGACCTAATGCCATCCTACCATATGTGCATATAATACAATACCAAAAGGGAGAAACATCCCAATTGCTTTGGGAAGTATGAATGGTTCTACCTTTAAGTAAGTTTTAATCTTTTACCTTTTAGAATTCTGTCCTGACCAAAAAAAATCAATTTCTGAACATTTTCTAGGGTAGACAGAAAGGCAAGAGATCAACCTAGAAAGTCAAAGAATGACCATTTCATCCAAGTATTTGTTGTTACTGAATCTTTTGTCAAAAAAAAATGTATACCTTAAAATTTAGTATACTTCGAATGAAAGTACTGCAGATGGTTAGTAGCAGATAAGTTTGTTCAGAAGTTCCAATGATATATTACTTTTCAGAACAGGATGCAAAAAGTAAAGAGTAAGTAATGGAACTAACAGTCTTCCAAATTCTATCTCCTTTTGGGAATACCACTAATTAATGTGTAGACTGTGAAAATCAGGAAAATATCAATTTGACTTTGTCCTGTATGATGGAACTCTCAGATATCCTGACCTAACAGCAAAGAAGTTACACTACTGTATCTATCTCTCTACCACTGAGCATGATAACATTTGTGGCCTTTGAAAAAGAGATGATCATTTGATTCCACATATAAGTGAAAGCATATGGTACTTGTCTTTCTCTGACTGTCTTATTTCACTTAGCACAATACTCTCCAAACAAAGTGGAGACAGATTCATGGATATAGAAAAGAGACTGACAGCTGTCAGAGGAGAGGGGTTGGGAGCTAGGTGAGAAAGGTAAAGGGGTTAAGCAAAGAAAAAATAATAAATATATAAATATAGCCTAACTTCTGGAAAATACATAGACATTTAACTCACTCTTGCAAAAAAAAAAAAAAAGAAAGAAAGAAAAGAAAAATAGATAAATCAAAAGACCTTTTCAATTTGTTTCAAATGCAGGTAACAGGAAGCCATGTTCCTCTTCAGCTTAGGAAATTCCGCATCCATTTGATCAGTTTCATAAATTCTCAGAGAATAGTAGTACCAGGTTAGGGCTTCAACATAATCTTGTATCTAAAGTTTAAAAAGAAATAACAAAATCACACAGATATCTTTACATTTGGCTGTAATATTTCCAAGTTACCTCTAGAAACCAACAGCAAAATGGTATTGTTTTCTTTCTTTTAATGGAAGAACCTAAGAAACGTCTATCATTTATTTTAAAAGTATTTTTCATTTACTTTTTATTTTTATTGTTGGTAGTATTACAGATGTCCCCATTCCCTGACCCCTGCTTTGCCTGCCTCCAACACAGCTCCTATCCCCTTCCCTCTGGCCATCACCATACTGTTATTCATGTCCATGGGTCATACATATATATTCTTTGGCTAATCCCTTCACCTTCTTTCATCCAGTCCCCTCTTCCCTCCCCTCTGACAGCTGTCAGTCTGTACCATGTATCTATGCCTCTGTTTCTGTTTTGTTCATCAGTTTATTTTGTTCATTAGATTTCACATGTAAGTGAGATCATATGGTATTTCCTTTTCTCTGACTGGTATTGTTTTCTTTTTTAGGCAACCAAAACACAACATCTCCTGAGTTGAGTTCTAAGTGCTTTTAATTATTAGTCTTAATAATCAGTATAAGTTACAGATAATGTGACAATCTTCTCTTATTCCCTCACATTAGAAATCTCATAGAAACAACCAACAAAATTAAAAGATAACCTGTGGAATGGAGGAAAATATCTGCAAACCACATATTCAATAAGGGGTTAATAGATAGAATATATAGGGAGCTCCTACCACACAATAGCAAAAAAAAATTTTTTTAATGGGCAGAAGATCCGAATAGACGTTTTTCCAAAGACAACAAACAAATGGCCAGCAGGTACTCAAAAAGGTGCTCATCAATAATAACCAAAGAAATGCAAATCACAACCATAACAATAAGGTATCACCTCATACCTGCTAGAATGGCTGTCATCAAGAAGATAAAAGATAAATTCTAGAGAGGATATGAAGAAAAAGGAAACTTTGTATGCTATTGGTGGAATGTAAACTGGTATAGCCACTTAGGAAAACACTATGGAGGTTTCTCAAGAAATTAAAAATAGAACTGCCATGTGATCCAGCAATCTCACTTCTGGGTATATATCCAAAAGAAATGAAAGCATTATCTCAAAGAGGCATTATTCACAATAGCCAAGGTATGGAAACAACCTAGGTGTCTGTTTATTGATGAATGTCAAGCGCTGTTGCCTCTCATAATTTTAGATGGTTATTCCCCTGACTTCAGGTATTTTCATTCCATATTGTCCTGATTAGTACTCTGCTAAACACCGGAGGAGGACTTGCTGGTTGCTGGGGTTCTCTTTCTGTGCTGTGCTCTCCTCTCTGGTATTCTGTTCTATGAGCTTTAGCTGCTTTGGTCTCCCACACTCTCAGCTCCATCTACTCAAATTAGAAAGCCTGCTAGAATCCACATCAATTCCTCTTCCTATACTACAGCCTGGAAACTCAACGTAGTAAGCTGCACACCTACAGCGCTCTTCTATCCTATCTCCTAGAGTTCACTCTCTGTTGTCTGATACCCAATGTCTTAAAAACCATTTTTTCATGTATTTTGTCTTGTTTTATTGGGGGGCGGTGTTTAGGTAAAGACATAATCTGGTCTCTGTTACTTCTTGATTGGAAGTGGAAATCCAATATGACTTTTTAAAAACAATATATTCCTTTTTTTTACACAGACACACAAATGCACACAGCGATTAGAAAGGAGATACAGCAAAATTTTACAGTGATTAGAGTACAAATAACTATACTTAAAAATAACATCTATAGATTTAAATTTTTCTACTGTAAATCTGAATTGCTTTGTAAAGAGAAACTTTATTACTACTTTTTTTGTATTTTTTTAATTGCACCACAACTGTCTGAAGCTTTAGAACAGTTTTAGATTCACAGCAAAAATGAAAGGAATGTAGAGATTTGCTATGAACCCCCTGATCCCACACACGCATGGCCTCTACCATTATCAAAATCCTCCACTGGAGCAGTACATTTGTTACAACTAATGAACTTATATTGACATGTCACAATCACCCAAAGTCTCTATTTTCATCAGGGTTCACACCTGGTGTTGTATTTTCTATAGGTTTAGAAAATATATAAGGACATGCATCCATCATTATAATAACATTCAGAGTATTTTCGCTGCCCTAAAAATACTGTGCTTCACACCACAATTTTTAAAGGGAATAAAAACCCCTCAGAGTTTCTCATTCCCCATGAGAAAATACTTTCCTATAATTTAACATCTGTGGTGTCATTTTCCTACATTGTAATTCCTCAATGGGGATGAATCATGTCAGTCTTTTAAAATAAATCCTTGCCTATAAAGTACAGTATAGGAAATGGAATAGCCAAAGAACTCGTAGGCATGACCAATGGACAAGAACAAAAGTGTGGGGATTGCCTGAGGGAATGGAGGGTGCTGGGTGGAGGCAGGCAAAAGGAGAAAAATTGGGGCAACTGTAATAGCATCGATAAAATATTATTTATAAAAAATGAAATAAATTCTTGTCTAATGTCCATTAACACTGTACATTATGAATATTTAAAAAACAGAGAGATTATTGAAGTATTTGATGCTCTATGATTTTTATAGTCAACACACTATTTTCTTTGTTGGGGTTGAGAGAAAATATAAAGAATAAAAAGACAGTCCCAAACCTCAAAACTTTGGGAGGCTTTTTTCCACAGAAGGTTGTGTAAGTAGCCTATTAATTCTGTTGTCATTTTTCTTCCTGCTCTCTGATCTGAAAAAAGAAAAAAAAAACTCTCAAGATCTATAAGCAAGAATCAAGATCTATTACATTAAATGAAAGAGCTAACTATATTCAGAACCCATAATCTTTAAGTAATGGCTACAAACACAATCACATTCAGGCAGCTCTTCATCATCAATTTTAGGTTTACTAGCAAATTTGATTATACAATACAGTCAGAGTTTGGTACAGTCACAGTAATTCACCCATCAATCTGTGATAGTTTTCCAGCCTAGTCTCTCTTTAACGTATTTTCCATGTTCCAAATTTGATCATCATCTGGTGCCTTAATGTTATTGTGAATGAACAGGCAGCAATGCTAGGAATCATTAATAAGAAATGTTTATTATGTACTAACCAGATCAGATCAAGTTCACGAGAAAGGCCAATTATACCTTAAAGCTTTTACAGAATACTTTAAGACAATCTTTACACATAAACTTTATTACTTTAAATTTTAACTTGTGTCTGATTGTTTCTGGTCTAGACATTTACAGAGTTCAAATATATTAGCACACATTAAGGAAAAGTTTAAAACAATAATATAACTCTATACCCACTTCTCTTTCATCCCTTTGGCACTATCAATTTCCACAAAGTCTTGATTAGAACACTGAGAGTTTCCAACTCTCAAGCCTAGTCAGCAGATGTAGTTTGTTCCATGATTTAACTAAAAATACCCACATGAGAGTAAAAAGCTACTTAACGTATCTACTTAAAATGTTGTAACATTTTGAGTATAAGTGCATAATCAAATATCACAATGAAACTAAGATTTCCTAACTATAGTCTTAGGAAATTAGTTATTCTGGATAATCAAGTTTTCTAGTTGACTGTTTACTTTCATTAAATATAAAACATTTTTATTTTAAAAAGTTTAAATCATTTCATTAAGTTCTTAATTTTTCTAAAATTATGTTTTATTAATCATATTTTTTAAACATACTTTCCTAGTTGTGTGAAGCACATTTTAATCTTTGCTTGACCATTCAAAGCCAACAACACTAACAAGTACTGTATTTTATTGTACTATTAATAAATCAAAGTGATACCTTCGGTAATTATTATAAAGTATAGTACAGAATGTATTTTTTTAAATGTCTGACCCTTTAAAATAAAATTTGTTGAGTTTTTCTTCTTACCTTGCTGTCAGGTTAGCCGTGTATTTCCCTGTATGCTCTTTCACTCTTTTTAATATACAACCATTAAAATGCTAAGGGTTGAAAAAACCAGATGACCAACCTTATTAAAACTGTGTGTATGGACATGGACAACAGGGTGGGAACTGACTGTGGGAACAGGGGGTGGGCTGGGTGGAGGAAGGCAAAGAGGGAAAATTGAGACAACTCTAATAGAATAAAAATTTTTTAAAAAATTTAGTGACTGTGTGTGTGTGTGTGTGTGTGTGTGCACGCACGCGCACGCAGAGTTAGAAGAGATCAGGGTGAGAAATTTCTAAGAAAGGGATCATACTATCTGTGTTCTTCAGGATATAGTGTTCTACAGAGAGGTGAGGGATAAGGGAATGCTAAGACTTGGCTCTATATCTCTGCTTCAACCAGAGCAACTACAGTGTAATTTCATGTGGGACGGGGTTCATATAAGATTGAATCACAAAAAGATGCTGCTGTTAAAAAAAAGCAAAAAAACAAACAAACAGGAATTGTAGTTCACAACCTTTGTTTCATAGTTGCAAAAAATAAGATCCAGTGATACTGCTGACTTGCCCAAAGGCACACAGCAAATTTGAGATCAAACTGGAAACATGAAATTAGGTTTCTAACATCACAATTTTCCACCATACGTGAGTTTTAAGTTGAAAGGTTTGTTTTTGTTTATGTTTTGTTATTTTTTCCTATTTTCTCATATTAGCTTGCCAAACAAGTGGAATCTGGATAGGTGAGGTGTTATAGTTAAAGGTTATTAGGGAGACAAAAGAGGAGTGAGTAAAAGGAAAGAAAATCTGTTGACTTGAGTATTTTGCTACTGTTCTGATATCTACCTTGGAATTATAAGCATATTAACGCCTTTCTAAAACATCTGTAGAAATGCTACTGACCTATAATGATTTCTTCAATCTTCTCCTTGGCAAGCAGTTCTTCCTTCCTTTGTAAAAGTATTTCAATTTGGTACAGTAAAGCTTTTCCAACATTTTCCGATGACTTAAAATGTTCACAGATCATCTTCAGGAAATTAAACCCAACAAATTCTCTGTTCAATGAAACAAAATTTTAAGTGGTATGAATAAAATAGCTGGCTTTTTAATCAGTATGATTAAAGTTTATTTGAGTATGTGAAAAAGAGGCAAGATAAAATTATATCTGAACTTATTAGGTAATATCACTAAATATCTAAATAAGCCTATTTGTCAAGAAGAACCTTTTAGTTCAATTTCTGTTTAATTTATTAAGCCACAAATATTTTCTTTTCATGAACGCCTATGGTCAGATAATCATCTCTTTCCTAATGTCTGTTTTTCTCCAAAAATAATGGTAATTTTTAAAAAAATGCTTCATGAGCTCCAAGCTCATTAGAAATTCACCAGTCACTTTGGGATGAGAACTTTTAGAACCTATTCTCTTAGCAACTTTCAAATACACCATACAGCTATGTTATAGTCACCATGTTGTACGCCACATCTCTAGTACTTATCTTGTAACTGGAAGTTCGTACCTTTTGACCACCTTCTCAAGTCATTACGCTGTACACCGTTAAAGTTGTACAGTGCCGAATGTCATTTACAGCTCAATAAAAAGGAAAAAAATTACCAGTTCCCTCTGCCAACAACTCCTTATAAATATTTATGTTTGGTTACACAAATAATGCCAGTATATTCTGATTATTTAAAAAATTCAAACAATTCATGGGCTGGAAGGCTTATTATTGTTAAGAGAAGTACCATATGAGTTCACTCATATGAGGAATCTAATAATGAACAAAATAAACTAACAAACAAAATAGAAACAGACTCATAGATAGAGAACAGACTGACAGTTGTCAGAGGAACGAGTGGTTGCGGTGGCTGGGTGAAAAAGATGAAGGGATTAAAAAAAACCACAAAAAACCGCACCCCTTATTGTCAGACAACAGTATGGTAAAATTATCAGAGGGAAGGGGTATAGGGGGAGGTAGAAAAGGATATATGAAGTATAAATAATGGTGACAGAAGCAGGCTTGACTTGGGGTAGTGAACACACAATACAATATACACATGACGTATTATAGAATCATATACTTGAAACCTATGTAATTTTATTAACCAATGTCACCCCAACGAATTCAGTTTAAAAAAAAAATCAATGAACAACAAGTGTGGCAAGAATGTGAAGAAAAGGGAACCTTCATGCACGGTTAGTGGGAATGCACATTGGTACAGCTACTACGGAAAACAATATGATGTTTCCTCAAAAATTAAAAATGGAACTGCTTTATGGCCCAGTAATTCCACTTTTTGGTATATATCTGAAGAAACCCCAAACACTAAACGCCAATAAAAAGATCAAATGATCTATGCTAAGATTACAAATAGGAAAAATTATGCACAGATATAAAGAGTTGAAAAAAAGAAAAACTGAAAACATTATTTGTCAGGATAATAAGATTAGATATGATCTTTTTTCTTTTAAACTTTTCAGTATAGACATGTTATGTTTGTAGAGCAAAAAGCCAGAATTTTTGAAAAGTAATTAAAGCTCAAGGTGAGACAGTAACAGTAGCTTCTTTGTTTTAAAAAGTTCAGGATCCCTAGATCAAATGAATGTGCTTTATAAGAGACTAAAAGGACTTATAAACAAGACTTATCAGTTATAGAAGTCTTTAAGAAATTATGGAAAACCTGAGGGGTAATGAAGACTGAAGAAAGGAAAAGTTATTAGTTTTGATTTTTCACCAAGGGGGAAGTAAACTCCCAAACCTAGCTACTCAAAGTGTGGTTCACAGAACAACAGCATTATCATCTGGAAACTCATTAGAAATGCAGGTCTCAGACCCCATCGCAGACCTACTAAGCTGGAATATCTATTTTAACAGGACTGTCAGCTGATCATATGCACATTAAACTCTGAGAAGCACTAACAATAAACCAGCAAAGATTTGGTGAGAAAAAGACATACTAAATTAATCCTATTTTATATTTCGAAAAGTTTACTTAAATGGTAAATTTCCAGAGTAATTAGACAATCTAAAAATTTCAGAAAAATGACTCACAATAGACTATCAAGCCATCTAACTGCTTTTCTAGAATCGAAAGCATATGTGTTCCCTTATGTAGCACCATATATTACCAGGACCTCATAAGTATATAACCTGAAATTGCACTGACTCCCAATCAAGCTTGACTGTAAAAGGTGAAATGTCGAAAACATATCACTTAATGAACATGGTATTTCAATCCACTTATCAATGTATTCAAAATTATATCCTTACATCAAGATGGAACATCAGAAGACTAGGTCTGGACTACCTTAGCTTAGTCACAGCAGAACTGCATTCACTTTCTAACAAGGTTTTGCACACTTAGCTTTTACTGCTAAAAGAAACTTCTCTACATACAATATATTTATGCCTTTGCAATAAAATTATTAAAATCATTCTCCATTATATAATTATATAATTTCTTTATTGTGTACTGATGGCAAGCATTTAACATAAATGAGTGAAACAGACTGTAAGAAAAAGCAACTGCCAAATATGCAACCATGCTTTTAAAAAAATTTTAATTGGAAGTATAGCTGGCATACAAAATTATGTAAGTTGCGGGTACCCAAAATAGTGACTTGTCAGTTACCTACCTTACAATATGATCACCACAATAAGTCTAGTAACCACCTGTCACTGTGTCAAGTTATTACAATATTATTGACTATATTCTCTGTATTGTACACTACACATCCCCATGGCTTATTTATTTTATAACTGGAAGTTTGTACCTCTTATTCCCCCCTTCATTCTTTTCGCCCAGCCCACCACTTCCTCCCTTCTGGTAAACATCACTTTGTTTTCTGTGTCTATGAGTCTGCTTTTGTTTTGTTCATCCATTTGTTTGTTGTTTTTTAGATTCCAGAAATCATGTTATTTATCTTTCTCTGTCTCCCTGATTTCACTTAGCAAAATATCCTCTAAGGACATCCATGTTGTTGCAAATGGCAAGGTTTCATTCTTTTTTATTACAAATAATGTTCCATTGAATAAATATACCACTTCTTTCTCCATTCATCTATAGATGGACACCTAGCTTGCTCCCATATCTTGGCTATTGTAAATAATGCCACAATGAACATAGGGATGCATATATCTTTTCAAATGAGGGTCCGTCCATTAACTGAATGATGGTATAAGCACATTATAGTACAAACAAGAACACAGAAGCAGCTTATTTTAAATTTGAAATCTAACAACATTATTATTTAATTTATCTAACTTTTAATATTTTTATTCAATTTTTAAATTCTCAACCAGAGATATTCTTATTGATTAGAGAGAGAGAGAGAGATCCATCCATCCACATGGGCTGATAGGGAAGAAGTAGATGCTTAAATGGAAATTTGGGTGCTGTTATCCAGAAGTGGAATGAATAAATGATTGCTGACCAAAAGCAATTAATGTCCACTATATCTGATATTCCAGTTACCTGATTAGAATTCAGTACCACACTACACTATAGTTTAATGCGTAGTTCTTTTATCCAAATTAGTAATATTAACTGAGAAAGGTAAAATAAACAGTGTTTTCATTATCATAATATTGAAACTCAGAAAACATTTTTAAGAAGTCAGTCTTTAGGTTTACAATTTTGAGTCAGTAGTTTAGGTAATCACTTCCATCTCTGAAAACCAATTTCAGCATGGAAAAGTGAATCAGATTATTCCTTGCCAAATGAGTTCCCCAAAGAAATGACCTCACTAAGAACATGTGAATTAAAATTTACATTTGTGTAATTACTTATTGAGCGCATTTGCAGAGATTCAGAGTATTTATATGGGTTGTTACATTCACCAAAGAGGCCAAGTCTTTGAGCTGAAGCAGGGATTTTTCCCTTGGATGATATGAATAAACTGAATTCTTTCAACAGTTCAAAAAACATCTCTTTAGCACCTGTCATGAATGCTGTGTTGTATTGCCCAGTTCTCCCCTTCAGGACTGAAGTATTTATTTCCAGGTTGCTATTTAGGAATTACCTAAGGTTATGCCTCCTCCCAGAGCAGCTGGCATCCAATGACTCGTCAACACTGGGCTATATGACCTCACCCTAATTGAGGACAATTCTGAAGGGCCATCCCAGCTTCAGTGTTCCCCAGGGGCTGAGGTTGAGGTGTTGTGACTTTACATCAGCCCAAATCCCTTTACCTTGTTCTGCCCCCTTTCCTTCCTGTTATAGGTTCTGATCCCAAGGAGCACCCCTTAATAAACTATCTGCATATTAACCTCCATCTTAAAATCTGCTTCCAGGGCAACCCGACCTGTGACAGCACTGCAATCAACTAAGACCCCTAAGCTCCAAGAAGTAGAGGCAACTATTGCATTGTGTGTCAAGTTCACCCAACAAAGCAATAATCTCTGATGAAGCCACAGAAGAATATTCAGTATACATGTATTATTACTACATTCACATTTCATTTTTAGTTTTTTAGCACCATGTGTTTCCTGGTGAATCATACAATGAATAGGCTTGTCTTATAATCTTAAAAAACCCTCCCCCCTTAGATTTAAGTTACAAATCAAGGCTTATATTAATAACTAACCATTGCAAACATATCTTTTATATTCACACTTTTTTAAAAGTTATTTTGACCAATCTACATGAAACTTATAAGATACAGGCACCAGGTTAAATTGTTCAGTCATATCAAAGTTCTCATTGACACCACAAATAAATATGCTTTTGGGGGGGCAGTGTTTATGCTTATGTCTGTGCAACAAAAACACCATAAATAACCCTTTTAAAGCTACCTGCCACTAAATTATCAGACATATCTTCAATGTGCCACACAACAGCATTTCTAGTTAGATTTGCATTTGAAATTTGAAAATATATTTTGTGCCTCACTCAATAGAAACTCTTTTTGTAAACTTGTCATCTGTAAGAGGGTTTAATGCCCGGGCAATCTTTTTCTTTAATATATAACTATATAGCTGCAATTTATAACAGGATTGCTTATTTATTTCACTTTCCAAAAGAAATTTGGTTAAAATTTCAGTACTTTCCTTGAATGCAGTATTTTAATTACATCACTTTTCTGCATACTAGCCATCATCTCTTATTTTGTTTCATAATGAGCTCTTCAGTTGTATTCATTTGACACAGACACACTTTGTTTGCATATCAAACACACAGGAATATCTTTTACTTCCATCATAAAGTAATTTGTCCTTTCTCATTTTCTTGAAGCACCCTCTCAATCTAGCTTTCATTCCCTCACTTTTGATAGAGATGATAAATGACAACTTGACACACAGAATATGGGAGAAAATAGGGACTGTGGGGATTGGGTCAAACTAGAGAACACATGCCTCATGTCTTAAGGTGGCAACTGATACTTAGCTCCGAATGATCATTGCTTAGCAGGAATATTGGCCAAGTGTTTTCAGATTTTTCAATTTTTTCCAGGAGAAGAGAGAAATCAGATTTTTAGGTAAAATTGTTAAACGCTGGCAACTAATTCATCTCCATACGACACATTTCTGGTCCTACCCAGCCCACAGTCCACTGTTTTGCAAACTCTTTCCCTATGTGATAAATTATTGAGGATATAGAATTGGGGCAGGGGGAGTTTTCAGTCTTGAAGACACTAATATAGAAAATGAGTGACAAAAAAATCTATAAAGCATATAGAAAACAAACTGCAAAATAACAAAAGTAAGTCCCATCTTATCAGTAATTTAAGTGTAAATGAATTAAACTCTCCAATCATAAGACAGAGACCTAAAGAATGGATAAAAAAACAGAATCCAACCATATGCTGTGTTCAAGAGACTCACTTTAGATCCAATGACACAAATAGGCTGAAAGTGAAATGATGGAAAAGGATATTCCATGCAAATAGTAACCAAAAGTGAGCAGGGGTGGCTATAATAATATCAGAAAAAATGACTCTGAATCAAAAAGGCTTACAGAAGTTAAGGAAGGACATTATACATTAATAAAAGTTCAACACAACAAGATATAACAATTATAAACATTTACATACCTAATAAAAGATAATCAAAAGAACTTCAATTGAGGGAATTGAAGGTAGAAATAGCTCTACAGCAATAGTTGGCGACTTTGAGACCCCACTTCAATAATGGACAGAAAAACCAGAGAGAAGAAAAGGAATAGATACTTGAACAATACAATAAACCAACTAGATCCTAATAGGCAGATACAGCACATTCTACACAATAACAGAATACACATTATTCTCAAATACACATGGGACATTTTCCAAGCTGAATTAGGGCACAAATGTAGTCTCAATAAATTTTAAAAGATAGATACCATACGAAGTGTCTTTTCTAACGACAAAAAAAAAAAAAGTTAGAAATCAGTAACAGAAGGGAAACTGGAAAATTTAGAAGTTATAAAAATTAAACAACATACTTAAACAACCAATGAATCAAAGAAGAGATCACAAGGGAAATGAGAAAACACTTAGGGATGAATAAAAATAAAAAGACAACATACCAAAACATACGGTACACAGGAAAAGCAGTGCTAAGGAGGACATTTACAGCTATAAATGCTTATGCTAAAATCAGTGAAGGTCTCAAATCAACAACCTAACTTTACAACTAAGGGATTAAAAAACAAGAACACACTAAGCCCAAACCTTAGAAAAAAAAGACTGAAATTAAATCAGAAACGAAAAGGGAAACATTACAACAGGTGCCACAAAAATTAAAAGGATTATAAGAACGACTATGAAAAGTTATACGCCAATAAATTGGATAACCTAGAAGAAATGTATGAATTCTAGAAATATGCCACCTATCAAGCCTGAATCATGAAGATATAGAAAAACCTGGCAGACCAATAACTACTAAAGAGACTGAAGCTGTAACCAGAAACCTCCCAACACAGAAAAGCCCAGAACCAGATGGCTTCACTTGCAAATTCTATTAAATATTTAAAGAGGCATTAATGCCAATCCTTCTCAAACTCTTCCAGAACACTGAAGAAGGGACACTTCCAAGCTTATTTTATAAACCCACTGGCTTATAAGCATTACCCTGATAATAAAAATGGAAAAAGACACTACGAGAAAAGAAAACTATAGGCCAATATTACTGATGAATATAGATGTAAAAATCCTTAACAAAACACTAGCAAATGAAGTTCAACAGCATATTAAAAGGATCATATGTCATGGCCAAATGGGATTTATTCCTGGGATACAAAGACGGTTCAACATACAAAAATCAGTAATTGTTATATGTCACATTAACAAGAATGAAGGATAAAAATCACAGGATCCTCGACAGATGCAGAAAAATCATCTGAAAAAATTAACACCTTTTCATAATAAAAACACTCAACAAGCTCAGAATAGAAGGAAACTATCTCTACATAATAAAAACCATACCATATATGAAGAACCCATAGCAAACCTCATATTCAATGGTACAAGACTGAAAGCTTTTCCTGTAAGATAAGGAACAAGGCAAAGATGCCTGCTGTAGCTGGAAGTCCTAGCCAGAGAAATTAGGTAAGGAAAAGAAATAAAAGAATCCATCCAAATTGGAAAGGAAGATGCAAAATGATCTCTGTTCATATATATAATTTTATATGTAGAAAACCCTAAAGATTTCACCAAAACTATTAAAACTAATAAATGAATTCAGCAAAGTATCAAAAACAAAGTCACCATGCAAAAATCAGCTGCATTTCTTTACACCAACAATCTGACAAGAAAATTAAGAAAACAATTCACTTATAATGGCATCAAAAATACTTAGGACTTAATTTAACCAAGAAGGTGGAGGACTTATACAGTGAAAACTATAAGACATTTCTAAACAAAATTAAAGAAGACATAAATGGGAAGATATTTCATTCCATACTCATGCATTGGAAAACTAAATATTATTAAGATGCCAGTACCACACAAAGTGATCTACAGATTTCATGCAATCCTTATCAAAATCCCAATGATGTTTTTTGCAGAAATAGAAAAACTCATCTTAAAATTTATATGGAATCTCAAGGGACTCTGAATAGCCAAAACAATTCTGAAAAATAAGAACAAAACTGGAAGACTCATACTACCTGATTCAAAACGTACTACAAAGGCATGGTAATAAAAACAATGTGGTACTAGCACAAAGACAGACATGCAGAGCAATGAACCAGAGAACCCAGACATAAAACTCTTGCATATACAGTCAAATGATTTTCGAAAAGAACAGCAAGACCTTCAATGGGAACAGGCAGTCTTCTCAACAAATAATGCTAGGAAAACAAGATATCACG
This sequence comes from Mormoops blainvillei, assembly GCA_004026545.1. NCBI lineage: Eukaryota > Metazoa > Chordata > Mammalia > Chiroptera > Mormoopidae > Mormoops > Mormoops blainvillei. The sequence continues at coordinate 55,627 of PVJD01004176.1, read as the reverse complement.
TGCAAAGGAATGAAGTTGGACCTTTATCTTTACACCAAAAATTAAAATGATCCATGACCTAAACCTAAGACCTAAAACTATAAAACACCCTGAAAAAACAAAGGTCTTCATGACATTAGATTTAGCAATCACTTCTTAGATATGACATCACAAGAACAGAAAACAAAGAGAAAAAAAATATACAAACTGGATTTCCTGAAAAAATTTGTAAATGCGCATCAGAAGATACCATCAACAAAGTAAAATGGCAACCCACGATATTGGATAAAACACTTGCAAATCATATATATGATAAGGGATTAATACCCAGGACACATAGAGAACCTTCTAAACTCAACAAGAAGGCAAATAATCCAAATTAAAAATGGGCAGAGGACTTGAATAGACATTTCTCCAAACTATACAAATTGCCAAAACTCACATGAAAAGATGGCCCACATCACCAGTCATTACGGAAATACATATCAAAACTACATGTGGTACCACCTCACACCCATTAGGATGTACATTTTTTAAAAAATATTTTATTTATTTATTTTTAGAGAGGAAAAGGGAGGGAGAAAAAGAGGGAGAGAAACATCAATGTGTGGTTGCCTCTCGCACACCCCCTAATGGGGACTTGGCCTGCAACCCAGGCGCATGTGCCCTTGAATGGGAATCGAACCAAAGATCAGAACATCTGAAAAAATAAGCCATAAAATTAGGTTGAAACTTAGTAGTTTAAAAATATGTGTGAGATAATAGAAAACATATATTGGTCTCTATCCCCCAGCTCCTGGCACAGAGCTCCTAAAACCCTTATAAATTCCAAAGCTCTAAGAGCACTAGGAGCATCTTTTTTTTTTTCTATTGAGGTGACTCTGGGTAGGCTTCTGTATGGGGGCCTAGTCACCTGAAAGACCAAGACATAACTAGAAGCTGGAAATTTTCAACTCCACCCTGTATCTTCCAGAGGGAAGAGAAGGACTGGAAATGGAATTAAAAACTGCTCATGCCTATGTGAGGAAGCCTCTATAAATCCCAATAGTATGGGGTTCAAAGAGCTTCCAGGTTGGTGAACACATTCACACTGGGAGGACTACACACCCCAACTCCATAAGTTCCTGCATTTGGAACCCTCCCGGGTCTTGCCCTATATATATCTTCATCTGGTTGTTCATCTGAATCCTTTATCATGTTCTTTAATAAACTGGTAAACATGTTTCCCTGAGTTCTGTGAGCCACTCCAGCAAATTACTTGAACCCAAGGAAGGGGCTGTGGGAACCTCTGATCTATAGCCTGTAGGCCAGAAACCTGGGCTTGCAACTACTGTCAAAAGTATGTTGGGGGGAGGGGGGCAAGGAGACAGTCTTGTGGGACTGAGCCCTTAACCTGTGGGATCTGACATTATGTCCAGGTAGACAGTGTCAGAATTGAGTCAAATTGTAGAATAACAGTTGGTGACACAGAGAATTGCTTAGTGTGGGCAAAAACCTCCACACATTTGGTGAGCAGAAGTAAAACATTTTGTGTAAGCAGTAAAGGAGACTCACAGGGAAAAAATATGTATATAGGAGAAAAACAGTAGGAAGAATTAGGTTTTTCCCTACAACAAGAAATATGTATAAATATGTAGAGATTACTGGAAATAGATATAAATTCTATGTGAGGGAGAATTTTGTATTCCAGCTTTGTAAAAATATAATAATGAAAATCATCTCTTCCACAGGTATTCCAGAAGAGGCTGAATGACTTTTCATCCAAGAAGTCATGTACAAGTAGGAGACTGGTCTACAACAATGGTTGGCAAGCTATAGCCTGCAGACCAAATTCAACCAGCCATTTCTTTCTATAAATAAAGTTTTATTTTGTAAATAAAGCCACTGTCATTCATTTAGAGATCGATTACTGCTTTCACATTACAATAACAGATTAATTAGGTGTGACAGACTTTATGGCTTACTGAGCCCACAAAACAGTATTTCCTACCTGGCCCTTTACAGAAAATGTTTACTAACCCCTGATCTAAAATAGTGGCTCTCAGAGCTCCCTGGAGATCTAGTAACAATACAGAGGCCTGGGTTCCTTGAAGTAAAGTAGGGCCTGTCCTCTTTATTTTTATTAAGTTCCTTAGTGGTTACATTTTTAACAGCTTTATTGAGGTATAATCCACATACCATATAATTCATCCATTTAAAGAATACAATTCATTGGTTTTTAGTATGTCCACAGGGTTATGCAACCACCACTCAGCCAATTCCAGAACACTTCCATCACACCAAAAAAGAAACCCTAAACCTATTAGCAGTCACTCCCCATTTCCCCCAATCTCACAGCCCTAGGCAACCACTAATCTATTTTGTGTTTATATAAATGTGCCTATTCTAAAAATATCATATAAATGAAATGATATATGGTCTTCATAGCTGGCTTCTTCCACTTAGCATAACGTTTTTAAGGTTCATCCGTGTTACAGGGGTGTCCAACCTACGGCCTTCAGGCTGCATGCAACTCAGGATGGCTATGAATGCAGCCCAACACAAAATCGTAAATTTACTTAAAACACTATGAGACTTTTTTGTGATTACATGTCTCAATGTATTTAATGTGTGGCCCAAAACAACTCTTCTTCATCCAGTGTGGAGTAGAGATGCCAAAAGGTTGGACACCCCTGGCAGTAGGATGTTTCTTTTTCTTGCCAAGTAAGTCTATGGTGCAGACAAACCATATTTAATCTATTCATCAGTTAATAGATATTTTGGTTGGTTCCACATTTTATATTAAGAATAATGTTGCTAAGAGTATTCTTATACAAGTGTTTGTATGGACATGTATTTCTTGTTTGACTCAAGAGTGGACCTGCTGAGTCACATGGTAACTCTCTATTTAACTTACTGATGAACTAACAGACTGTTCCCAAAGCCGTTGCACCATTTTACATTCCCACCAGCAGTGTATGAGGGCTACAATTTCCCCCCTTTCATGCTAGTATCTGTTATTATGTCTTGTTGATTCTAGCCATCCTCATGGGTGTGAAGTGCTTTTCACTGTGGCTTTGATTTGCATTTCCCTGATGACTAATGATGTTTAGTACCTTTTGAAGTGCTTGGTCCCCAGAAATTCTGATGCATACTGATGTTTGAGAAGCATTAAGAGGTCTGTAAGTACTTTAAGGTGCCTTTTGACATTAATGATCCCATAAAGATAGTGCCAGAGAAGTATATCACTTGAGGACTCTACTCTGTTCATGCCTTCCTGTTCCACCTGACAATGACCTGCAAGTTAACCTAGTCTAACTCCTCTTTTATAAGGTCATGACTATCTTAACTCCTTTTTCATTTTATTTTTAAAAATTTTAGCAAATTTTAAAATTACTTGACTATTGATTGTTTAAATCATTAAACAGTTCCATTTTCTAACTTGATCAGCACAATGGTAAATATTGTGCTCTGTAAATACGGATGGAGATAGAGAGATAGATGGATAAACGGATAGGTATAGATTCAATATGTGTACATGGAAACCTTAGAAAAATGTTAGTCTTTAGAGAAAAGAAAATCAATTCTTCTGTACCTTTCACGGTCCATCAGCAGTTTAGCAATGCTCAGACAGAAGTCTACAGACATGTCAAGATGCAGTATGCCTGCCACAGCTAACAAAGAGAAAAAAAAATCATGTCAGTTTCATTTTTTTGAGCAAGCTTAGCTATTTTCAATAATTTTTCTGTTCAAAATCTGCTTTCTAAATGTTTGCCACGTACCATGTCTCACCTAAAGATTTATCAAAATCTTTTTATGACAAAACTATACAATGCTAGAGAGTATCATAAAACAGGCACTCTTAAATAGATGACAGAGTAACCTGGTACAATCATTTTAGAGCTATTTGGCAATACTATATGCTAAGAACACAGTGGTTAAAAGTTTGGGATATGAAGTCAGAAAAGCCTATATTTGAAACCAGTTGCAACCCATATGGCCATAAGCAAGTTACTTAGATTTTTCTGTACCTTAGTTTTGTCATCTGTAAAATGGGGACTATATCACCAATCTCTTGGGGTGACTGAGAGGGTTACATGAGATTATATATGTCAATTACACAGCAAAGCACCTAACATTTAGTAAGCATTCAGTAAGTGACAGCTGCTATTACTATTATTATTATTCCCTATACCTCAGAAATTATATTTCTGAAAAGTCATCTGGAATATAGAAAAATGTTTATGAACAAAGATTAAAAGCAGTGTAGATTATAAAAAAAGGAAACATGCTGAGTATACACTGTAGGGCCAGGAACTGTGTGCATGGTGCTGGCCCGCAGTGGACAAAACACAAAATCCCTGGTGTCAAGGAGTTTATATTCCAGTAGATTGTGGATGACAGATATTTTTAGTATTTACCAAAAACTTCCTTAATGGGTGTGTGCTATCCTTTCATAATTTTAAGAACTGTATGCATTTTTTTCTCTACAATAAAAAAATACCAGAGAAATTCTAATGCCAGCCCTCAGGTTGCCTATTCTAAAAGTATTTTCACTAGCAAAGAAATAAACAGACAATAAAAATGCAAATTTCATACATTCTCTCAATGCAGCAAAGTAAAAAAAAAATTTATTATTTTAAACTATGGAAAACTTAAGAGTCAGGGAAGCCTTCTAATTTGTAATCTGACATCGCAACTTCATTACTCTGAATATCAACAATATCTAGACTGAGTTAAGTAAAATGATCTGGGAATAAAGAATAATTTCACTTCAAACTCTGCTTCTTATATATGTTTTGATAAAAACCGTAACGGGGAAATCTAGCCCAAAATGAATCGACTTCATGCTAGGTTACTCCAATAATCTCTCTGGTCTTCCCACATTGCGCTAGTTTGAGTAAGTCTATTCCTTTAACTGGTTAGTTGGTTTGTTTATTCCCCTAGTGCAAAAAAGCTCCAAAACAGTGGAGTTGTCTTCCTGGTTGCTAACATTTTTTCAACTTGTGCATACTGATGACAACCTAGAGATAGTAACCTAGAGATGCAGAATCCTCTCTACATTTTAGCTTCTGAGGCCTTTTAGTGATTGGGTAAGATTCCAGATGTCACAGAAAGTTTCAGCAGTACTAAATTAACACTAAATTTAGAATTACACCCTTCCAAATTTGACTATTGTCCTACTTATTTCAAACTGCTGTCATTTATTGGATAATCAGTGATTACACTAACATACAATTTTATATAGTAAAAATAACGCAGTTCTATAATACAACTATATTTTTATATAGTAAAAAAAAAGCATGTATACATTAAAAGAATTAAGTTTATTTTTATGACTAAACATAACTGAAATACTGTTAAGGGGTCAATGTACATAAAGAGATCTGTTTGCCTAACTTAATACATCTATATACTAGTAATAACCATAATAATAACTACAATATTAGTTATTATTACACACTATGCAACAGGCAGGTATGGTGCTAAATGTTCTACATACATATTCTTATAGGATTCTCAAAACAACACAGTGAGGTAGACATTACTATTATATCTCTTTTACAGATGAAGAAACTGAGGCACAAGAAAGTTAAATAACTTGACTAAAGACCCACAGCTATATATTGGTATGTTTACTTTGTGATGTGTATATTCTAGTACCCTGAGAATTTTGAAAAACAAATAGTGATGTTTATACAAGTATTTATAAAAATTACAACATTACAAAGGTTTTTTCCGTCAATAGGTAATCTTTCTTCATGGTACTAAGACAACTTCAGGAGGGTTGGGCAGGTGTAACTCTCTGCTAGACTAAAAAAAACTGATAGCTTTTTTAAAATCCTCACCTGAGGATATGTTTTACTGATCTTAGAGTGAGAGGAAGGGATGGAGGGAGGTGCAGAGGGAGAGAAACAATCAGCTGCCTCTCGTACATGCCCCAACTGGGGATTGAACCCACAACCTTTTTGTGTACGGGATGATACTCCAACGAACTGAGCCACCTGGCCAGGGCCTGATAGCTTTTATTCAGTTCTTTTTTACTACCTATTAAATTTGCTATTCTGTCCTTTCTCTTTTTCATCTTGGATAACAATCTTCTCCCTTTCTTATGTAATCAATTTCCTTTTCAGTCACCATCAAATTATACTACGAAAGATCTCATGTTCAGCAAATTGGTGGTTAAATTTCAAAATTGCACTTCACACACAAAGACCATACCTTCAATGAGTTCTTCATTAGCTACTTTGCTCTTCAGGAGGATTTTGATCTTCAAGAAAACCCCAGCTGGGTTTAAATGTTCCTATTTTAAACAAAGAAATCACAATTATATTAAAACTGTGGAATGTAAAAGACAATTTTGAAGTAATTGCCTGTTTTATTCAACCACAGCAGGATGACTCATGATCAAAGGAAATCAAAATTACAAAAGATCAGGTCATAACATCCAATCTATCCCTGAGGATATTTTCTGATATTTTATTCAATCTAAAAGAAATGAAACAGGGAAAAGAACATGTAAACATTTCCACTGAGTGGCAAGCATTTAAATGGCAAGGTCAATACTTAAAACTGTGTGAATATAAGGCCATATTCTCGTCTTGATAAGCAAAACCTTAAACATCAGTTAGAATTGGTTGGGGTTTTTTGTTTTTTTTTTTGAGACTTTAATAATAGCTACAGTACTCTGCAAACAGTGGTTGAAAAAATAGAAAACATACTGTCTTTCCTATAGGATATGCCTGTCATATTTACTATTCCTAACAATGTACTCTGAAAGGTTTTTCCAAGTCCTGTTGGCTGGCCTTAAGCCATCTGTGATCTCAAGCCTGGTTCCACTTTTGCCTGACAGGGTACATCTTTAACTAGCTGGCTAAGATTAAAAGCGGAATGTAGATCCACAGAATAGAACTTCTCTCTCTACAAAGCCAATTATCCTCTACATGAACAATGTACTCATTAAATTCAAATTCTGAAAATGATTATAGTTATTCATGTATGAGATGTCTTAAGAATGGAAAGTGAGAGAAAGTACACACTGGTATTAAAAGGTTTTGCAAACACAGATGACGTTAATACAAATAATAAACAGGTTACAAATTTTAAACTAGTCCGTTACTACCTTTCCTAATGGGCATGCTGAAATATGTCTTAGGTTCAATTCCCACTTACCTTCAGAGGTCAGGTCTTCCAGACTTTGGCAGGATCTGTTTTCCTTCAGTCTATGATACTCCCACAAGTTAACAATATATTTTTCTCTTTTATTTCATTATCAAACAGCTCCAGAGAATGGACAGTACTTGGCTTTTATTGTATCATCTATTTACTTCCATAAACATTTACACCATATTGTATATCCTTACTGTGTCTTGAAACTAAGCTTTCAAAATTCATGACTAAGTACCTGTTAAATCCATCAGCTTTCTCCCTACCATCAATCTCCTTGTCTTATCTGTAATTTTTCTCACTACTGTTTCTCACTCTTCTTTCTTAGATTTTTGTTTGCCTTTTTGTCTTTTTTCTTTTAACCAAACAGTTATTGGGAAACAGGATCTGGGTACAACAAATTTCCATGGCAAGAACTGTGAATGCTGTTTTGCAGAAGAGGAACTTGAGGTTCATATGGAGTAACCTACCCACTGACACACAGTTGCTAAGTGGTAGAGGTGAAATTTGAATTCGGATCTCTCTGCCTCTAAAGACTATAATCCACTGCCTCCCTTGAAGCGCTTTTTACTCTTGGTCTTCCTATCATTATACCGTTTGGTTCTATATATGCAAGCTCTAAAGATAATTTTTCCATTTTTTAATGTGAAGTGTATCACAAACACATACATATATATGAAAATCCCTCCCTCTGGCTGCCTTCCTCTGGGCATCATCTGGGAGCCTGTTACAAATATAGAATCTCAGGCCCCACTCCAGACCTACTGAGTCAGAATCTGCACATGAACAAGATTCCCAATGCACACTGCAGTGAGAGAAGTGCTGTGCAAGTCTAGACCACGACCAGGGACCAAATACTCAGCTCTAAAATTTCAAGAAAAATCTGCCCTTTGAACAGGCCCAAGGTGGACTCTCCTTGTACTGAATTCAATGCTGCAGTGAATAGTGCCCAGAAAAAATCGAATTCATTCATTCATTCATTCATTCAATTAATATTAGGACAAATCATATGAAATTGCCACCGTATAGGTCACAGATGATTAATATTGTCCTTTGAATATGGTCTAGCTCTTCGTATTTATTGAGCTCCTCTTATGTGCCAGGTACAATGCCAGGTACTGGGGATGTAGCAGTGGGCAAAACCAGCCTTGGTTGCTGCCCTCATAGTGCTTACAGTCTACTGTGAGAGATGGTCATTAATTTTCTTAAAAATCCACACAAATAGATATAAAATCACAACTGTGGTGATAGCTACAAGGTGAAGTCCCTGGTGCATGGACTGTCCTTGACTTGATGTTTTACAGGGTAGGTGTTGTTCAGAAGAGCATCCTGAGGAACTGTGACCAAAACTGCATTCTGAAGGGTGGGGGTGGGGAATGAAGAGCATGCCCACACTTGGGGGATGAGAATTCCAGGCAAAGGGCACAGCAGGTGCCAAGGCCTCCTGTAAAGGAATTCATGGAAGGTGGAGATCCCCCTGACTGCAGGACCCAGCTAGCCAGATCTAGAGTCCCTCCTCTCTCAGATGACCTTGCCAGCAAGGCAGCCAACTTTGCTCACAGGAAATCCCCAGGTTTTTGGCTTCTCCTACAGCCTCTGTGTTTAAAAAGCCTGCCAGTGCCTTCTCTTTCCCATGGGAAGAGACTGGAAGGCTACTGTTTAATGGTCCTGCTAGTCCAATTTACTCATTTCACATTTGTATGCTCCGCTTTTGATCTTTCTTGTCTTAATAACCTTTGGTGGCCTCGGGGAACTTGTTTCAATTCCCTGAATGCCTGTGATAGTCTCTCTTGCTAAGTCTTTGCATATGCTGTTCCCTCTGCCTGGAACACCACATTGGCAGCTTCCCCACCTCTCTCCACTCCAAATACCTAGCTTCCTACTCATTGTCAGCAACCACCCAGGAAGTTGTCTTTATCCCCACCCCCCAAACTTTGATGCTGCTCCCACAACCACCTACAATAATGCATTCATCCCCCACTCTAGCACCAAGTCTGATTTTCCCCACCATCCTCTCCAACACTCAGCTCCAGGGCACAGGAGGTGCTCAATATTCACTTGTTGAATAAATAAATTAAATACTGTATGTAACCTGACGCACAGTGGTGGTCCACACTGTGGGTTGGTTTACTCAACTGCTATTTCTTCTTTCCTTCTATCTTCCTTGCCTGCCTTCACTCTCCTGGTGTTGGTTTTTAAACTAAATTCCATTATCTGTCTATTTTATCATCATTTCCTTCTTTATCCTAAAAACTCACAGCAGACATAAAAGCCTTTATGTTTCATACAAAAGAATTTTTTTCAAAAATATGTTATCAATGAGGTATATTTTATTTTTCCTTTCTGTGCTGTGAAAAGGGTTGTTACAACCTGTTGTTTAAAAAATACCTAGGGATACTAAAGCAAGTGTCTAAACTGGATTTCAAAATGTGAATCAAAGCTTTAAAAAATTCATTAATCTAATATTCAAAAGTAAAAACCCCTTATACCTTGTTTGCTAGGGTTATAGCGCTGAGAGCCTTATCACAATTTTCTCCGCCTTCCCAATCCAAATAAACAGTGGCCAGCAGCCGCAGAACTTTAGCCTACAATTAAAGACAGAGGAAAAAAGCACACAGCTGAGGGCTAAATTGCAATACAACAGCTGATTAGCACTTATACAGTGACATTCATCTTCTCAAATGTATGTCATCATTTCCTTAGGTAACCACATAGTCTTGGGATATGTCTCCTCGTTATGCTACCCACACCAAATACTGTCTAAGAATTTTATAATAGCTTATTCTAATATTATATAGCTGTACTAATCTAACTATTTTCTTAACGATGTTTTAGCATTAAAGTACTTTATCATCCCCACTTTACAAATAAAGGAAACTAAGGATAAGTCATAGCAGTATTTAATTTAATCATCTTACAACCTACTGGTTAGGTAGCATTGTATTAAACCTCCATCAAAAGAGATAAATCCATAGAACGACATAACCCTTTTCTCAGATTTTATAGCTTAGTTGAGAATAACCAATTGAACCAAGGCACACACATCATCATTTCAGTAGAGACAGATATACTTTCCTAGAGAGATTTCTCCCAACTCAGCTAAGTTTTCAAATTAATAATGAATTGCTGAATTAAGTCAGTTTTTCCAGCCAGTTCTACATTGATAAGGGGAGTAACTCTATACAGTGTGAACATATTTAACTATAGATTCGCATTTTGAAAGAAGGAGTCCTATTTCAATGAAGAATCTGCCTCTCAAGATAATAAGTACAACAGAACCAGGCAAAGATGATGTTCTAACATTAAAAAAATACATGTTAAGCACATTAAGGCTCTGTGAAACTAGAGAATGACATTTAGGGTGAATACATATATATGTATTCAGTTACATTTTGATTGATATACTATAATGGTAAGAAGCAGAAATGGATACCCAAACATTCCATTTTGCTATAGCATGTATTAAATTAGTTTTACATCAGATTTGTTTATGTATCACGTTTTGCTTCATTAAATATTAAAATTAACTCCCATACCAAGCACGCTCTGTGTGCTTAGGGGAAGACCCAGAATTTTTTAACATGCAATAATAAAAGCTGAAACTTACATAGCCAAACACTGCTTAAGCACTTTATATATATTAACTCATGGGTGCAAGAATCTACCCTACAGGTATCAGTATATCAATTTCATAGAAACTAATGCACTGAGATATTAAAGGATGCACTCAATAGATAATCTATTCACAGCTAGGGGGATAGATTATTATAATTTTAAAAAATATTTTATTTATTCTATTTTTAGACAGAGGGGAAGGGAGGGAGAAAGAGAAAGAAACATCAATGTGTGGTTGCCTCTCACGCACCCCCCCACTGGGGATCTGGCCCGCAACCCAGGCATGTGCTCTGACTGGGGAATTAAACTGACAACCCTTTGGTTTGCAGGCTGACGCTCAGTCCACTGAGCTACACCAGCCAGGGCTATTATAATTTTATAACATAAACTGTATTTCTTCTACCTAATTCTGCAATATTTAACATGATCCTTACCAGCATTTCGGGGTCAACAGAACTCCGATCCATGTTCGCAATATCATAGCTTTGGCTAATCATTAAAAAGGAAAAAAATACATATTTATTTTAGATTATATTTTTCAAGACTATACCTTACTAAGCAGGCATAGTATAATTATACTTTATTCCAACTTTTCTATTTCATACCACAACAGATTATTAGACAATTAACACATGAAAATCAATTTTATAAAGCATTACTTTTGAACTGCAAAAAGCCACAATTTTCTCAGGTTATTTACCAAATAAATCAATGCTATAATTACATTAGTATTTTTTTCCACGTGGCTATATATATAAATATACTGCATTGAACTAGTTTACATATGTATACAAGCTCTTAATGGGCATATTATAAAGTCTAAGAAATATAAATATATTTTAAAATAAAACAAATACAGCACTTTCATGAGAACAAATGCTTAGCAGTGTTTATTAAGCTTCATAACACCCTTGTGAAGCACTATTAGTTCCATTTTGTAGCTGAAAGAACCAATTTAGCAGTTAAGTGATTTCTAATATTTCCTGGATTGATACTGAAAATGAGAATGAGGGGTTGGGGAGTAGAGAAATTTGACTTTCAGTTTTCTGCTTTAATTACCAAACCATGTTATCTATGGGACATTCTGATAACCACAAATAATATATTAATATGAGCATCAGGGTTTCAAAACCTAAAACTTAAAAAGCAAATCAAAGGTCATTCACCATAAAATTGATATTCCAAGGGAGGACCGTCAATAAAAAATCTTTTAAACTGAATTAAATTGAAGACATTACTTTGCAATATTCCTTGTTTAAAACTCTAAAAAGACCCAGAACTACCAAACTGAGTTTTCCTCTTGCTAACAAGGACACTATAATGCTGGCCTAGTCATTGCAAGTCTATCTCACAGATGTCTCTTTTGGTACATTAAACCTTCTACATCCAGTTTTTAAAACAACCAATGAGGATGGAACTTTCGTAATGGTGGTATATGGAGTTCTCAGACCCTCTCCCCACTGAAACAACCATTTTCCTGGGAAAATCATTAAAACAAATGACCATTTAAAGTCGCTGGAAACTGTCTTAAGGGTCTATAGCAAATGAAAAAATATTTAGTCAAAACAACTAAATCTCAAAACAGTGTGAGTCTGTGCTATTTGAGCTCCTATCTCCTCTCTATCCACAACTGCTGCTATTCACACCAGCTCCATGTGATGGAAGCTACCCAGATGAATGTTGTAAAGAAGGTGGGAATTCACTCTTCCTCCAGCTCCTAGATACCTAGGCTATGGTTTCACCTTGAGAGGGGCAATAATGAAAGAACTGGGTCTTTCTCCACCCAGTTCTCACTCTTAGGGTAAGGGCTCTACCTCAAGTGTAACAGATTAAGAATACTAGACCCTGTCTTCACCCAGGCTGGCTCATGGGGCAGAGCTTCCGTGCCTGGAGAGCACTTTAGTAAGATCTGAGGCAACCATCTCCTCAGCATCCAGTCTATACAGCAGGGGTGTCACTCCAGGAGCACGCCGTTTCCTGCCCCCAACTCCAGTAATGTGGCACAGAGGTTCTGCCCAGGGGGAAAGGTATGCAATAAAGTGGAAAAGCTCAGCATCTTTTCGTGAAGGGACTGGCTTTATTTAGAACACAGCAGGAGATGTTCCAGCCTAAGGAGCACTGTCAAAAACAATGGAGAGTTTGGTGGTGAGCAATTAAGAGGGGAATAGTAGCTCCAAGATAATAGTAGCAACAAGTGAAATAAAAAGAAAACAAGTTTAACAGAGGGGAGAGAGCCAACAACAATCTTGGGGTCACACTCATCCCTGAAGATACACTCATCCCCAAGATTATGCATATGTGCTTGGCTACACCCACTCAGGAGTAATCAGAGGATGATCTGGGGAAGACTAAAAAGCATTCCTCAAGAAATACACAGATCCATCAGCAAAGAACCAAGGGCCTGAATGGTTCAAATGGCTCCAGCAGAACCTATCACCAAACAGTAACAGAAAATTAAGGTACTCTGATGCAGGGGTGATGGTATGAACCCAAAGGAAAAAAGATTCATTTGATGTACCTCAAGAAGCAATTAATCTGCTCAGATGGACTTCCCATGGTCAACCAAGGGCCCAAATACTGTAAGGAACAAGAGCCTATTGGCCATTAGCAAATGAGCACTAATGATAGGAGTTTCTGGCGTACTCTGTATTCCTGGAAGACCTCAGACTGAAATCTCAGCTTCCCACACTATGCCCATGTGTTTACAACATCTGAGCCAGCCACTGCAGAGAAGCCCTGGTTTCCTCTTTCTACCAGTGGACTGAGACCTGCCCTGTCTAATCAAAACTGCACAATTTGGATACCCCACTTACACAAAACAGACCAAATTAAGAACCTGGGCAGAAACTTGTTTCATTGAATTTATTGGGGTGACACTGGTTCACAAAACCATGCAGGTTTCAAGTGCACAACTCAACAAAACATCATCTGCGCACTGCATCATGCACCAATCACCCCAAGCAAAGTCTCTGCCCATCCCCTGGGCAAGAAGTTTTGCTATAAAAGAGGACCTCCCCTTTACCTTGCTGGAATGCAATTTAAGTTACAACCTGAACTGGTATCTCCCAGGTAGCAGCCCCTTTTTTGCTCAAATAATTGCCTTTTATTCTGTGTTATAGTCTTTAATGTTGGTTTACAAAGTTAAGAAAGCCAAGCTTAAAAAGTAAGTCACACTTTTGGTTTTAGGTTCTACCTGTAAGGAGCCTGGAAGTCACTACCCTGTTCTAACAACAAGTAAAAAGCTGAAAAGACTACAAAAACAACAACTCCTCCTGGATCCACAAGAGAAGGGAAGATACAGGGTAAACCACTGCCCTAAATATTGGAGAGTGAATAGGCAAACACAGGAGTTGTGGCTTACCACAGGAAAGACTCAAAAGCAGAAACTGCTAAGGGAGCCAGTACTGAAACAGGAATTTGTGAACTATAATATGGATAGATCGCTGAAAGCTCAGTGTGGACAAGTCTGAGAGTTAAAAACTCCAGGCGAACATAGCTATAGAGGGGAACCCACAGTACTGGCAGATTGACCTACAGGAGCTCAACCAGATTCCCACAGCAAATATCAGAAAAATATCCCCCTGGGCTTTGGTGGGAGGGGGCTAAAAGAAACTATGTTGAAATACCCCAGAGCACTCTTCATCTTAACAAGGTCTGTCCTGATGGGAAACTAGTTAACCAGAGCTTAGCTGACCCACGGAAGAGAAATACTCACCCCTGCCCTACTCTAGCCATTCTGTACCACCTGAGAGGAAAAAACTGAGAAACACTTGTGAAGTTCAAAGTTGAGAGGCACAGGCTCACCAAAAGACAGAAATATTCATAGGACTAAAGAACTCTTCTGTTCCCCCCAGACTTAACCACCACATTACTAAAGGCCTATTTACAACAGTTCCTTTTGTTCAGTGCATCATGTTTACCTATAAAGAAAAATTACAAGACATAACACAGGCAATAAACAGAATTTGGACAGACAGAGCAAGTATCAGCACCAGATATGGCAGAGAAGTTGGAATTATCAGGTTGGGAATATAAAATAGTTCTAGTTAATATTATAAGGGTTCTAATGCATAATGTAGACAGATGGGCAATATGAACAAAGAGATGGAAATCTAAGAAAGAACCAAAAAAGAAATGCTAGAGATTAAAAAAAAGAAACCACTGTAACATACATGAGGAATGTCTCTGATGAGCTTTTTAATAAACTGGGCATGGCTGAGGAAACAATCTATGAGCTATAGACTATATCAACAGCATCCTTGAAAAGCAAAGAAAACAAAGACTAAAAAGGAGAACAGAATAGCCAAGGACTATGGGACAACTATCAAAAGGCATAAAATAAGTGCAATGGAAAAAGTGAGAAAGGAACAGAAGAAATATTTGTAACAATGACTAAGAATTTCTCCCAAACGAATGTCCAATACCAAACCACATATCCAAGAAACTTAGGGAACACAACGCAGGGTAAATACCAATAAACTACATCTAGGCATATCATTTTCAAATTACAGAAAATCAAAGATAAATGAAAAACTCCTGAAATAAGCCAGAGGGGGAAAAAAACCTTACCAATAAAGATGCCAAGAATTAAATTCAGCATTTCAGAAACCACGCTAGACAATGCAGTGAAATATTTAATGTGTTAACAGAAAAATACCACCAACCTAAAACTCTTGTACCTAGTGAAAATATTCAAAAGAAGAATAGACTTTCTCCTTTTGAGGGAATTTGTTTCCAGTAAACCAGTCTTAAAAAAATAAGTTCTTTAGAGAAAGGAAAGTAAGAGAGGTCAGAAACTCAGATATACTTCAAATAAACAAAAGCATGGAAGAAGCACCCTGGCTAGATGGCTCAGTTGGTTGGAGCATCGTCCTTACACCAAAAGGAGGTTGTAGGTTCGATTCCAGATCAGGGCACATGCCTAGGCTGCTGGTTTGATCCTCAGTCAGGGTTCATATGGGAAGCAACAGATTAAATGTCTCTCTCTCTCTCCCTCTCTAAAATCAATAAACATTATCTTCAACATTCCACCTTAGGAAAATGAAAGAGCAAACTAAACATAAAGCAAGCACAGAGAGAAAGAGTCATAAAGATTACAGTGGAAATAAATGAAATAGATAACTGGAAAACTATAGAGAAAATCAAGACAACCAAATGCCGTTGCTCTGAAAAGAGCCAACGAATTGATAGACTAAGTTAGGCTGACCAAGAAAAGGAGAAGACTCAAATTACTAAAACCAGGAATCAAAGAGGGGACATCACTACTGACATTTGGAAAAACACTATTCCTGAAACCCTGGAGATCTAGTGCCACAGCTAGGTGCCCTTGTATAAATTTCTTAATCTCTCTAAATTTCCATTTTGTTATCTGTACAAAATGAAGTTGATGTGTATCTGTTATTTTCACACTATAAAGCAGGAGAGTCATTTTTTAAGCAAAATCTTACAAAGACACATTGCACAGGAAACTGATAAAAGCCTAACTTTTCTGCAGCAAGAAGGGGACCTTAGAGAACTGTGGGTAAGTCTCCTCTTCCTCTTAAAGGAGATTCCGAAGCTCTTCTGGCAAAAACCTAGGGGATCATACTCTGGTTTCTCTTCAGATCATATAAATCTTTCACCTTTGACAAAAACTTAGGGTATCACAGAACATGGCTTCTAAATTACTGAACTAGGTGATCCATGAGGATTCTTGCACCTCTAAAGTGTTTTCATAGTAAATTATCTTATTAAAACTGCTACTATACAATTCATTCTATTTCCACAAGATGGTGCTAATATTTCCATTTTCCATTAAAACAGGTGTTGCATATGATCATTTTTACAATTAATAATTTTATCATAGTGAGTAGATAATATCCTTAATTTTTCAAAGTACTATTATGTTACTTATGTTATTAATGGACATCCCAGCACATAGTAGTAAGTTAGGTGAGTGACACAAAGTCACACAGTTGACTAGTAACTGATTTTCTACTACTAGCTCTGTAATCTTTCCCTATATCTCACTGCCTGTGAATAATATTGTCAAATTCTCAAGGGAACAGAAGGTAAAACAAAGGAACATTAAGTAACATTAGAACAAACCTCCCTTGGGCCCATGTATTGAACCATTAACATTTGTGCACATAATACATTTATATTTATTTTGTTATTTCCTTTACTTCTTATAGAAGGCATCTGGGGATATACAGGGTCTGGCACAAATAACGCCCCTTTTTATTACAAAATCTTCTATTACAAAAATCATAAACATGTAATTCTGTAACATAACAATATCACATTTAAGCGCACCATATGACATTTTAGGTGAAATATTCAAATTAAAATTATAAATTATTACACCCATATCGTTATCCTATCAACCACACTTAAAGCAGGCGTTACTTCTGCCAGACCCTGTACATTCCTATATAACCCTGGTAAAGGCTAAACATTGATAAATAAAAAATATCTCATAAATACTCTCCTTATTGTAAACATAATAGTCATTTTTAAAGTATTGAAATTACATAATCTGGGTTTGCTGACTCTAAGTGCTATGAATTTAGAAAACCAAAGTATAATTTTTGCAGAATTCTCTTCTGATTCCATGAGAGATATAAAGTTTTACAGAAGCAGGAAAGAGACACACTTCTCTTCCATTTGAGGATACTACATCCAGAGTAAAAACTATTCCCAGCTAATAGAAAGCAATTCACATTAGCTACCAACTGAGAAAGGTTTAAATTAGTTTTAGAGAAATTAAAAATAATGTTAGAAAGGGAGCTCAAAAATTACTACTCCTCTAACAGACTGCCAGCCAATCCAAATATTTATTCACACTCACAAAATCTAGCAATACTAAGCTTAGGTTGTTGTTTCTTTTAAAATAATTTAAACTGTAACCATGATCTCAAAAGTATGCTGAAGAAATCATGCTTTCTTTGGATCCTAAGGAAAGAAAGGCAGCACAGATAGAAATCTCACACAAGGGGTTGAGAAATAATCTTACTGTTGAACTACAAAAGACTCATCCTCAGGAATTTTTAAGCACTCAGTCTCTGACATGTAGGTTAAAGATGCAGGGTCATTTCAATCTCATTTATTAAGATCAATGTTAGATTATTTTTTACAGAACACCTTCAGGGTTTTATCCAATTCTCCAGGACTTTGTCCGATTCAAGTATCTTCTGTCCTTTCCCTGACTGAGCTCACTGTCTCTAACATAAGAGATTACGAATTTTTGAGATTTTCCTATGTATACTTTTTAGGCTTGGTTTTGTTCCATTAATCTTTGTTTACAGTCCATTTTTAAAAAATCTCCAACTCCTTAAATACAAAGCTCCTTAAATCCCCCAAATACATTGTATCCTCCAAACACACTGCAATGAATCTCATGTTTTCCTTGTCATTTAATATAGTAAAAGAGCTTTTGAAAACTGTTTTTGAAAGAAAAATAAAGAAAATAAAGCAAACTGTTAATACTGAGTATTTATGACTGTGGGGTTATGGGGAACTTTTTCTTTCAATATTATGTATATTTGTGATATTTAATTTTTTTTAAATAGCACATATAAATTGCTTAATCAGCAAAGAAGTTTTAGACAGTATTTTTACTATGTTCACGGGTGTTGCCCTTTCATTTGAATGTTCTCCCCTAAATTTAATTTGCCATAATTAGAAAATGGGTCTTGTTACAGCAAAAGGAAAAATAGTAAGCCTTCCAAGTGTTTACCAGCCAACAGTTTCAGTTGCGTGAATTACAAAGAAGTACTAGAAACTTTTTAAAAAATCACCAAGGATTAAGAATATGTCTAAGGCTTGAGATTGGGGCATTTTCCTCCCAGGGGAAAAATGTGCAAAATCTCTGCAGTAAATCAATGTAACCCCAAAGCCTTTGGAGTTGGACTTATTTGTATTTATTTGGTTTACTGTGCTTCTTGTAGACTACTAATTAGTTACAGTGCAATTTCTGTATACCTTCTCTAAAAAGCCAAGTTCAGTATAATATATGTTCAATTTATTAGATAAGACTTTAAAAGATAAACACCAAATTTAAATTCCACCAGGGCAACTGAGAGGTCCCTAATAAATCTTCTAGACTGTGGAAGAAAGTTCTATAGCAAGTCTCTTCTCATTTACCTATTCTTGCCTTCTGCCAGGAGCAAACAGAGGAGATCAATATAGTAAGAATTGCAAAAGGGAAGGAACTGGAGAAAAAAAATTTATAAAACAATAAACTTCTTAAACATATTTCCAAAGCTGGCATTCTGAGTTCAAAGATCTGAAATTTTATATTTATAGAGTCCGAACTGAATTTGTCACTACATACATCAAGGTGGGTACCTTGACAACCACAGTAAAGTAAGCTGAAGGACTCGTAATTTCTTTCACAAGTACAGTGGCCTTCTCTTAATCTGACATCTCTAATAAGGGGACAAGGTCAAAAGAGTGTGGCAGAAAGCAAGGAGAGCAGCAGCTGTTCTTGAACTTTTCTTGGGCAAGGAAGAGACAGAAACTGAGAAAAGTCCCAAACTGAGATTTGCTAGCAAGAACTGAGGGGAAGAAAAGAGCTTTTTATATACTACCCACTACCACCCTTTATTCTAGGTTTTTATTTCAACAAAATTCTAAAGTACTAGAGCAATTTTGATATCTCATCATTAGTATAAAAACAGGACTTTTCCTCTTAGGCTGAATGGGTACTTCCAAACTGTATATGACCTCTAGCTTAAGATATTCACTGCCCTCAAAAGAGTTAAGCCTATAGAAAGTACACTCACTTTGCATAGCCTCCTGGTATAAACTTTACATAGAAGGATGCTTGATGAGAAACTGTTCATTCCTGCTTGTATCACCAACTGCTCTCAACACTTTTTAAACACATGGATAATTAAAGCATGATGAAAAATCGGTTCCCAAGATTAGTCGTATATGATAGAAGATGTGGGTGATTGCCCTTATGATAGCTTTACTTGGGAACTCAACAGGTAATCCATGTTTGACTTGACTGTGATGAATTTTACAACAAACTAGTGAACTAACCACATTAGTGTCTACTTCCAGTAAATGGCAAACACATTACCTAGAGCAGTTTCTATTCTCCCATTCATGTTACTGAATACTCCACAATACCTGCATCATAGTATTTAAGCTCCAAAATCATTATAATATGGAGGTATCACAATATTCACAATTTACATAGTGATGTCATAGATGGTTTAGATTTTAACTGAGAGTTGATCTAATACTAGAAAAACTCTCCATTTGCTAAATTTCTATTGCTACTAATATTGATAATTATTTTTGACTTTCTAAAACACATTAAAATATAATTTTTCAAAGCATTTGGAAAGAATTCACCAAGTTATTTTTATATCTCCAAAATATGTGGAAAAATAATCAGGCAAATAAATTAAAATTATTTATAATAACTAGGGCAGAATTCAAACACTGCCTGTGTTGCCCAATCCCATTCTAGTGATAAGAACACAAAAGACTCACACAGAGAGCAGACTGGTAGTTGCTAGAGGGAAGGTTTGGGGGCTGGGTGAAAGAGGTGAGGAAATTAAGAACTACTAATTGGTGGTTACAAAATAGTTCCAGGGATGTAAAGTACAGCATAGGCAATATAATCAGTAATAGTGTGATAGTTATGTATTATGGTGCCAGTTGGGCACTGGAAATACTGAGGGGAACACTATGTAAAGTATGATTGTCTAACCACTAAACTGTACACCTAAAACCAATACGAAATAAAATTGAAAAGAAAATACAGAAAAGACTCAAAATACAGTGATGATCTATAAAGATTTTGATGAAAATATGACTGCAGGTCAAATTATATTTTTAAAAACACACCCACTAAATATATAGTAAAAATCTGATACAGTTAGTTTATGGTATGGATGCCAGTCATGTCCTGTCAGTAACATTTTTTCTTTCTGTAAGGTTTTCTAAAAAATAATGACAGGTAAGAAGAGGGACATGGGGCAGGGGAGAGCAACAGGGAAAAAGGCAGGATAACTGTAACTGAACAACAACAAAAAAATCAACAATCCACTGTATAGTTGAAAATAACTTACATGTCATGCCACCTCAAGCCTCAGCCTACTCTTATGACCAGTTCCCAGAGAACATTCTCCTTCATTCTTGGCATAAACTTTAAGTTCACCTCCATTGTGTTAAGCCATCTATGGCCCCAACATGCTGTTTTTATCCTTTCCATTCCTGTCTTCTTGGCATACTAGTCTTTTGATAAGTGTATGCCATAAAGTCTGTGAGTGCACTACCCTTAAATCCTGCCAATGCCTGCCAAATAGAACTCAGTGATCATTTACTTTATTAAAAGGAGACTGACAATGACCAGAGGGGAGAAGGGAGGGGGATAATGGTGGAAAGAAGGGGGAGAGACTAGCCAAAGAACATGTATAAATGACCCACGGGCATGGACAACAGAGTGGGAACTGACTGTGGGAGCAGGAGATGGGATGCGCAGAGGAGGGCAAAGGGGGGAAAACTGGGACTACTGTCATAGAACAGTAATTTTTAAAAAGGTATTCCTTTAAAGGAAACCTGTTGTAAAACCTATGCTAAACTACTTAGCTCCTGTGGTATATTTTAAGTAATTCGACCTATAAAAATATGGTCGAAAATAAAAATTTCAGGTATTTTGCACTTGTGTGAAGCATTCTAAATTAAGAAGTACAGCTCTTATAACTGCATAAGCCTGTTCTGTCAACCAGTTTACATTCAATATCATTCTGTACCAGCTTCAGATGTACAACACAAAGTGGAAGCATAGTTCTTTACAGAGTTTGCTCAATCTTTGAGCTCTAAGTCTTTTACATAAACAAGTTATTTGCATAAATATTTTGTTAGAGATATATATATGCACATATGCCTATGAGTGCTATAATCTTAATGACCATATTTTTATTTATTTCATTATGGCCAATGTAAACTTCACAATAGTTAAACTAATCACGGGTGTATCTCCATGCAACCAGAAATACTAAGAAACCTGTACTAAGAAAGAGAAAATATTTGGTGAATTGATTTGATATTTTACTCTGTGATCCCCTGATATTCAAAGCGCCTTACGTAGCATCTCTAGAAGAATATATTTTCACATAAAGTCATATAAATAGAAATTAATGAGTATCTACTGTGTGTCAGAATTTACTGAATACCTACGTATTCAGTAAAAGGCAGGGTTTGTGTATATAGTTGATATATTTTTGCACTATTCCCTTGATATTTCCAGTTAACACAACGGTACAAATTTTAGCACAATACTGAGCATATAGTAAGTACTAAATATATACTTACTTGACTGATATTAAAATACCAAAATTCATTTAAGACTAATAATTCTAGCTGATCCCATTCTCACCCACCCCTCCCACTCTTATACTGTGGGATTAGCAGACAGTAATATGTCCCCCCAAAAAAATATGTCTCAAAGCAAAAAAAATTTTCCATATTCTTGATGAAGATACACAGGAAGAATGAAAAGAGAGCATGCTTTTATGTTATATTAAGAATGTAATACATTTTTCTATCACTGGCACCATGTAAGAAAAATAAACAATACATACTAAAAGGAGTAAATAAATTTAGCATGTTGGCTTTTGAAGTCAGAGAACGTTTAAACTGCAAAAGTGCTATATAGTAAGTATTAACTAAACTTTATGATAATATTCTTGAATTTACATTCATTATTTTTGTTTATATTACCTGAGCCAGAAACAACCTTCTTCATATTTATGCATCATGTGAGAATCTACTCCGAAGTTGTAGCAGAGAACAAGAAGATAGTTGACCTGCAATTAAAAAATATATATCTTAGATTCATGATTTTCTTAACATTAAAATATCTATAGAACCTTGATTGGCATGGCTCACTGGGTTGGATGTCATCCTACACACCGAAAAGCCACTGCTTCGATTCCTGGTCACGGTACATGCCGGAGCTGCAGTCCAGGTCCCTGGTTGGGGGGCGGCGCATGCAAGAGGCAACCAATCAGTGTTTCTCTCACACATCAATGTTTCTCTCCCTTCATTCCTTTCACTCTAAAAATAAATAAATAAATAAATAAATAAAATCATTTAAAAAATATCTACAGAGAGCACACTGGGTTTCTGGTGAAGATGGCAGCAAAGGTAAATGCAGTACTCACATCCTTCTACAACCATATCAAAATTACGATTTAACTGCAGAACAATCATGGATCAAAATCACCTGAAATCTAGCTGAACATTAGTCCTATAACTAAAGATATACAAAAGAAACTACATTGAAACTGGTTGGTGGGGCAGAGTCATGAACAGGCTGGTCCCCTAACCATGTGTGACAGTTAAAAACTGTGAGGACTATCTTGGCTGATGAGGTCCTCCTACAGGAGGGAGGCATCCCAGTCCCACTCTAGGCCCCTGGGACCAGGGCTCCAGTGCCAGGAAGAGAACTTTCCGTATCTTCTGGCCGTGAAAACCGGTGGGGATTCCTTTGCTTGATGCTCCCCCCACAGAGCCAGCAGGCAGACACACTACCTGTGTCTCCATCAACCTGGCTTACACTGTCCACATAGCTCTGGTGATTCCCTGACACCATGCCCCACCCAACTTCCAGGCTTTCCCAAGCCATTTCCAGTGGCTTTTCCATACAAACAGCCCGTCTTGGCTCATGCTGCAGACTTTCCTAAGATCTCTCAAAGGTTCGAAAACCCCAAATAAGAGCATCTGGCCTCAGTGTTACCCATACCTCTTGCTAAGTAGCCCCAAGCCCAGCATTAGCAGCAGCCAGCCTTGGTTCGCAGCTTGGTTTCTCCTGAACACCTCCAAGAACAGCACAAGTGGCAGCCTTCTGATGATCACTCTGTAGCTCATGCCAGGTGGTTCTGGGCAGGGCACAGGTAGTAGCTGATCTTGACTTGTACCACCTGGGAGGTGCCAGAGCCAGCACACCTGGTAGACAGCTTCAGACCATGCCATAGAACCACGAAACCACCTCCACAAGTGAAACACTCAAGAGACAAACTCAGCGAGCACCAGAGTCTCACTGAAGGGTCCTGCTTGCTCCATGGGGTCAGCACCTGCACAGCAGCAGCAGTCAGGGCCAGTCCTCACAACTTATCAATCTGGAGGCAAATCCCTCCCATTGACATGCCAAGGCCATCAAGGCTCAACTACAAGAGGAGTGTCCACACAGCCTACAAGGACAAATGCACCTGGAATGCCCAGCTCAGGTGACTGAGGAGGCTGTGCCACTGGGCCCTAAAGAATGCCGACAACATATGGCCAATCCACCAAGACTGGGAGAAATAGCAGCTCTACCTAATAATATACAGGGACAAGTACAGGGGGGAACCCAAAATGAGGAGACAAAGAAACATGTCCCAAATGAAAGAACACAACAAAACTCAAGAAAAAGTACTAAATAAAATGGAGACAAGCAACCTACCAGACGCAGAGTTCAAAGTACTGGTTATAAGGTTGCTCAGTGAACTTAGAAGACTAGAGGAATTTAGTGAGAACTGTAACAAAGACAGGAAACATAAAAATGAAGATAGAAAACATAAAAAAGTCAGAAATAATATAATAACTGAAATGAAGAATACATTACAGGGAATCAACATCAGAGCAGATGAAGCAGAGATCAAATCAGCAATTTGGGAAATAAGGAAGCAGAAAAGACCCAATCAGAACAGCAAAAAGAAAAAAGAACCTAAAACCTGAGGATAATTTAAGAAGCCTCTGGGAAAACTTCAACAGTACCAACATTTGCATCATGGGAGTGCCGAAAGGTGAAGGAGAGAGCAAGAAATTGAAAACTTATTTGAAAAAAATAATAATGAAAAATTTCCC
This sequence comes from Mormoops blainvillei, assembly GCA_004026545.1. Lineage (NCBI taxonomy): Eukaryota > Metazoa > Chordata > Mammalia > Chiroptera > Mormoopidae > Mormoops > Mormoops blainvillei. Next base: position 31,039 of record PVJD01004176.1, on the reverse strand, counting down.
TAACCTGGTGAAGGAAACAGACATACAAGTCCATGAAGCACAGAGAGTCCCAAACAAGATGAACCCAAAGAGGCCCCCACCAAGACACATCATAATTAAAATGCCAAAAGGTTAAAGACAAAGAGAGGATCTTAAAAGCAGCAAGAGAAAAGCAGTTAGTTACCTACAAGGAAGCCATACGACTGCCAGCTGATTTCTCAACAGAAACTTTGCAGGCTAAAAGGAACTGGCAAGAAGTATTCAAAGTGATGAAAAGCAGGGACCTACAGCCAAGACTGCTATCTACCCAGCAAAGTTATCATTTAGAATGGAAGGATAAAGAATTTCCCAGACAAGAAAAAGCTAAAAGAATTTATCACCACCAAACCAGTATTACAATAAATGTGAAAGGATCATCTTTAAGAAGAAGGAAAAAAGATAAAAAATATGAATACTAAGGCTTAGCCAGGTGGTTCATCTTGTTGGAGCATCATTCCATACACCGAAAGGTTGCAGGTTTGATCCCTGGTCAGGATACATACAGGAGGCAACCAATCGATGTTTCTCTCTCACATCAGTGATTTTTTTCCCTCTCTCTCCCTCCTTCCCTTCCTCTCCACTTCTTCCTCTCTTTCTAAAATCAATAAACATATCCACAGGTAAGGATTAAAAATATGAATAACAAAATGGCAATAAATACATATCTATCAACAATTACTTGAAATGCAAATGGATTAAATGCTCCAATCAAAAGATAAACAGTAGCTGAATGGATAACAAAATGAGGCCCTTATGCTGTCTACTGGAGACTCACCTCAGATCAAAGATACAGACTGAAAGTAAAGGTATGGGAAAAGATATTCCATGAAAATGAAAATTAAAAAAAAAAAACCTGGGGTGGCAAAAATACGTATACCAGACAAAAGAGACTTTAAAATAAATGCTGTAACAAGAGACAATGAAGGATCCAGCAATTCCACTTCTGGGCATTTATCTGAAAAAACCCAAAACACTATATTGAAAACATATGCATAAATGTTTACTGCATTATTTACAATAGCCAAGATATGGAAGCAACCTAATCAATAAATAAACAGATAAAGAAGTGGTATACTGTGGAATATGACACAGTCATAAAAAAGAATGAAATCTTGCCACCTACAATAACATGGATGGACCTGGAGGGTATTTTACTGAGTGAAATAAGCCAGACAGAGGAAGACAAATGCCACAAAACTTCACTTATATATGGAATCAAAAAACAAAACAAGCAAGCATACCAGAAGCTGACTCATAAATACAGAGAACATTTTGACAGTTGCCAGAGGGGAGAGGGATTGGGGGGATGGGAGAAACAGGTGAAGGGATTAAGAAGTACAAATTGGTAGTCACAGAATAGTCATGGGGATGTAAAGTCCAGCACAGTGAATATAGTCAATACTATTGTAATAACTATGTATGGTGTCAGAAGGGCACCAGATTTATCAGGGTGATCACTTTGTAAGTCATACAAATATCTAATTACTGGGTTTTAGTCCTGAAACTAGTAAAATATTGTGCATCAATTATAATTGAGAAATAAAAAATATTAATTAAAAAAGATGAGATCATACGGGATTAGGGTGGCACAAAGTCCCATTACTGGTGTCCTTATTAATAAAGCCATGTGACACGACATCTACAAAGCATCCAATAAAGAAAAGAGAAGCCAAAAAAAAGCCACATGGAAACAGACACACAGGGGAGACTGCCTTGTGAAGACAAAGGCAGAGATTGGAGTGATGCATCTGCAAATGAAGGAATGCCAAAGATTGTCCACATGCTTAAAGAGGCAAAGAATAATTCTTTCCTAGAGCCATCAGAGGGCGCCTGGCCCTGCTGACACCTTAACTTCAGTCTGTAAGCCTCTGGAACTGTGAGAGAATAAATTTCTATTTTTTTAAGCAAAAAGAAATCCAATATGGCTCCATAATTAGTGTGTACAATTATAATAGCAGTTCAGAGTCTTTAAGACATACTTCAAGTGTTCTGTACATCACAATAATCCACTCTTCCTTATCAAAACTCAATTTATTTAAAAAAGAGCTACAAAATATTCAGGCTGGGACATTAGTTAAGTATGAAAAAGAAATACGATATGTTACTAATAAACTGAAAGGTCCTTTAACAGGAACTTGAGAATCTAATCATTTCTCAGCAAAAGGACAGGCTAACATGATTTTGCTGGTTGTCAGATTCAGAAACAGGCTTTAGGTTAAGAGAGTGTATTCAAAGCCAAAAAATCCACCACTGAGGAGAGGAAAAAATGATTTTGTCCCCCAAAATTAAGACAACTTCAAAAAATTCTAAAGTTTTGAAATGTGTCCAAAGCACTTTAACCATGACTTATTTAGAAAGAATTAGTTTAATGGACCCTCTTTAACAACAAAAATTTTCTTCACATAAATTATGATTGAGATAAAACTAGGAATAAGCATGTGAATAATGCCATAGAGAAATATTCTTTTATGAGTGAATCGGTATCTCAGTCTCTGCATCAATGCCATATCTTACAGAATTTTCACCTGTCAAAATACTGGCAAATGGCGTTAAGAGAAGAAATTTTAATTCTAATAATTTATCCAAATATCCCCTTCAGGAACCATCTATCCAGAATCTGATTACAGCCATATAAAAGAGTCCTTTTAAAAGTTTTACCTCAGAGAGACTACAGAAGCAGATCACTACTTAGGAATCTGATCTGAGGTAAGCTATTCATAACTAATATGTAAAGGTCTGTCTTGCTTCAAAAAAGGTTCCCCTTTGAATTACAGTACATTCACAAGTCCAGTGTGCATGCCTGAGCTCATCAGACCTACTGTATTATTTAAATCTAAAATAAAAGATGGTCTTGGTAATGTACTTCTGCTAAAACTCCAGAAGTATTTAAATGCATTCTTGACATTTCAGTGGAAAAAGCTTAACTCATTATATACCCCAGAACCCATAGGTTCACACAGGGACACACTGATTATGCAGTTATACTGGAATTATGCAGCCCACACCTACTTGCTGCAGAGAGGCCTGCAACTAATTGTACAGAGGAAAATGGAAAATAAAGCTTTTGACGAACATTTAAGTGTTCTGAATTTTTATTCAATTTCCTCAGTATTTGTCTCTGCCCTCAGAATCCCTGTTCATGTACCTACATTAAATGCTACTTCCTAGGGTAGAAAAAGGATACACAATAATAACCTTATGAGAACCTACAAAATATTAAAAAATGTTTCAAGGGACCCACTGAATATTTTCAATGTAATGACAAAAAAATCTTTTGACTACCAATACTCCCCATTCACTCATTCATTTATACATTCAATAATAAATATTTACTAAGCATTTCCTAACTATTAGGCATTAGAGATACATCAGTAAACAAAACATAAAAATCTCTGTCCTCAAGAAACATTTCTAATGGGTTATGAAGTACTAAAAATATCTCTTTGAAAAATACGTTCCTAGTCTTCTATGGAGTGCTATCATCTCATTTTGCAAGCAATATACAATGAAAATAAAAATACAAAGGTATATCTTTAAGTTTATTGTATACTGGTTTTTACTAATGCATTGTGACATCCCCAGGACCCATGAGATATCTAGAACCTCCAACTACGGCTACATCTCCAGGCCCAGGAAGGACAGTTCCAACCGAATACTACTTTATAATGCCAAAATGAGATTATACAGAAGACTGATCACTAACTTTCCACTTTGTTACACGGTTTTTTATTTTTAATTAACTAGATAATTTCATTTTCAACAAATTATTTTGTAAATTGGGTTTTTAAAATTCAGTAAAAACCAACCTGCTATTATTCTTCCAGTCCCAAACTCCAAACTATGTTTTGTGTGATTTTGTTGTCTTTTAAACATTTATAGGTTCAATTATAATAGGGTAGTAATAATTGAATGATAATTGCCTGGCTTTCTTCCTTAATTGCTTTAAGACATTTACATTCTAATCTCTCCATTATTCAGCTTTCTCTAATTCTCAGATTATCTCAGTAATAATCAACAATAGGCCATTAGTTATTTCTCCTGATGCTCTAAGATACAATTTTCAAAACACTTTATTTGCCTCTGAACAATAAGCATTACCTCTGCCCTCAAGTCAACACCTTACGGGAATTCCTAATCTAGTCTTGGGATACAGGAAGGATGTCTCAGGAGAAAAAAAAGAGTTGGTTTACTTAACTAATTAATTCATTTTAAAACAGTATGCTAGGCCCTGGTTGGGTACCTAAGTTGGTTAGAGTGCCATACCATTCGCCAAGGTTGTAAGTTCAATCCCTGGTCAGGGCAAATACAAGAAGCAACCAATGAATGCAAAAATAAGTGGAACAACAAAATCAATGTATGTCTCTCTTAAAAAAATCCACTATGTTAGTGCTTCTCCAACCTTTACGTGATCATTTCCTGTCATTATCAGATTTCCTGTTCTCAATTTTGAGGTCCCTTGTCTAAACATTAAGCACATTAAAAAACATTCTGAACACTTCCATTGACCTTTAGAATTAAAATCATGACTTTGCTAACAGTTTAGTCCTATCGACTAAATAAAATAACTCTTAACTCTCTGGACTTAAAGGTCTTTTACTAGTAGCCCCATCCTGATGAAGGTATAATTACTCTTCTGTTACACATCCTACATCCTCTAATTCATCTCTTTCTTCTCTCTGCACACTTCCTTTTCCCTTCATCAGCTCTAACGCTGCACAAGGTATCAAAAGTTTTCTTTCCCTACACACCACCTAAGCATCTCCTGTCATATCTTTCAATACACAATTCAATGTCCATTAACTCCACAAAGCATATTAAAGAAAGTTCTCTGTTCTCTAGTAATTTATAATGTGACTAGATAGCAAAAGAGCTAAAAGAAACAGTAAAAACATGCAAGCGCAAACAATCCGAGAAATTGTACAGATAAAATTATTAGAATTAGTTAAGAGACCTCCGAGAAGTTACTGGATATTAAATAAGCATTTATAAACAAGGGCATCCTTATACACCAATGACAAAGAATTCACTGGTTGGAGCATCGTCCTGTACACCAAAAAGGTTTCGAGTTCAAGCCCCAGTCAGGACATATACCTAGGTTGTGGGTTTGATCCCCACTTGGGGCACATGTGGGAGACAACCAAGTGATATTTCTTACTCTCTCTCTCTCTCTCTCCTTTCTTCTCTCTCTAAAATCAATAAAACATATTCTTCAGTCAGGATTTTTTTTAAGTTAAAAAACATATCTTTAATATATCACTTATACTAACAAATTTGAAAACTTCAAAACTATGTTGAAATACATTAAAGATTATATAAATTAGGATATATCAAACTCATGGATAGAAAGACTCAATGTTATAAAGATAATGAAGCTCTCCAAAACAATCAATAAATCCAATGTCATTTCAATCAATATCTTAATAGTTTTTCACTGAACTTGATAAGCTGACTCAAAAAATTAATATGAAATAATTAAAGGCCAAGGACAGCTAAGACAATATTGAAGAACGAAGCAGAGGATTTAGCTGTGAAATTTGTTCAATGCTGATCTAACGTTTTCTGAATGTGTTCACTTGGTGCGTTGGTTCTGGGCCCCTTGGGATGGACTCTAGCACAGCCAATGTCAGAGACTGTCTGTGCCTGGCCCTTGGCAACTGCTTAAAGCTACAAGCCATCCAGTTTGTGGTTCGTTCTGCTGGGCCTGGCTGCATGTGGAAAGGTCCAAGCTGAACTCCCAGGCTGGCTTTTACCAGCACCATGCCTGGGGGTGGGCCAGCAAACATCCCAAGGCACCCCAGGATCTGCCTCCACCTGCCACTTCTGTGATTTTCTAGCCCAAACCCATAACCTGGTCTAATCATGAGGAAACTCTGAACACCCAAATTAAGGGTGGGGAAGTTGAAGAAATGTTGTTTAAGGGTACAAATGTGAAAGTAGTAAACAGATAAATTATGGAGACCTAATGTACAACACAGTGAACAGTCCTGTATTATAAATTTCAAAATTGCTGAGGGACCAGAGATTAACTGTTCAACACACAGAAAAAAATGCCCTGTAACCTGGTAAAAGTGTTAGTTAGCTAATGCTACTGCAGTAATCATACTGCAATATATAACTGTATCAAACCAACATGTCATACACCTCAACCTTACACAATGTTATATGGCCAATTATATCTCAATAAAAACTTTTCAATTAAAAAAATTAAGTCATGTTCCATAAAATGTCTGGTCCCTAATCTTCAAAACTGCCAAGGTTCTAAAAGTCAATGCAACAGTGAGGAAGTGTTCCAGATAAAAAGAAACTAGAAACCAGGTACGATCTTAGATCGAACCCATTTTGTACACAGGACAGTCCTGGGAAACTTAAATGGGTTCTCTGGGCAAAGGGTATACAGCAAGTCTTTGAACTATTCTTGGAACGTTTTTGTAAAATATGAAATTGCTTTAAAATTTTTACAGCTGAGAAGAATATCTAGCATGTAATTGGCAATATATAAATATTTACTGAATTAAATTCTACATTATAACATGGAATTTGGGGGTAAAATAAGACCGATTTCACAAGTAAGTACAATTTATGGAGCCCTGGGAACATTCTCCTTAACATCCAAATATATCTTTGTTACCAATTCCCTCTGTGATAGTAAACATGAAGTAGGCACAGGTACTGAAATAGGGGGGAGAGAATAGAAAAGGGGGATAAAGTGAAAAAATAAAAACTTACTAACTCTGCAAATTTGATGAGAGACAGTCTGGGAAGCAGTTCTTATTTATCCTATCAAGTATCTCACACCTCCAAATCCCAATATAGAAAAATACTATAGCAGTGATATTATTAACCACTAGTCAAACTTGCCAGCAGAGACATACTTATTTTTTCTCTTTTTTATCACATAGCTTTAAAATATGGAGGAAATACAATCAAAATGGTTTGACAATAATAGGGAAAGCAAAGAAATTTTAAGAAATAACCCATATTTATTTTTAAACACCCTTTTCTAGTGTAAGAGGGAGGACCCCCCCAAAACCCAGAATTATCTTCTGGAGGGCAAACCCCTTATAGTAAAGGCTTCCCCCACTAAATTAGTGTTCTAGGAACCCATCTGGATCAGTGTAAGCAGCTGGCCTTGTTGTGAGAGGTTGCGTTCAGCTTCAGTGAAATTTTTTTTGAAGACTCTTTCAACCTGTTTACCCATTTCATGATGTGTAATTTAGGAACACACCTGCCCACACCTCACTGAGTGTTCAGCAGTTTTTGACCAAAACGGCATGACCCCCATGTCCCACCCTCCCTATTCACCCAATCTCTTGCCCTGAGTGACTTTTTTTTTGGCTCCCTGGATGAAAAAAGTCTTCAAAGGGAAACATTTTGCCAGTGTGGAAGAGATGAAACAAAAAATGGCAGAAGCACTAAAAGGCATCCAAATGGATGAGTTCAAAAACTGTTTTTGAGCAATGGAAAATTCTCAATAGGTGTACTACATCAAATGGAGAGTACTCTGAAGGTGACTGAAGTTTAAACATGTAAGAACACACATACAACTTTTTATAAATAAATTCCGATTTTGGGGGGTCACCCCCTCATACAACAAATGAAGCAAAATATTTCAAAGATCAGCTAAGTAGAACTGATTTCAATATAATCTCTAAAGGATTGAATAAAATATCAATAATTCTTCCTAAAAGTTGACATAACGTATTTTCAAACTCCTCAAGAATAAATGCAGAAATTTCACTCACCATTTTAGGGAGCCTCATCAACATATCTTTGCAGCGCAGTACACATGCAGATGCTCTTTGAAAATCCCCTTGAATAACGGCCTGGGAAAGTGAAGGTGTCAATAATTAGTTAAAAAGAAATAACAAGCTATTTGTCTACAAGTCCATTTTAACATATTTTAACTGTTATTTAAAAGCCTTAATTTGTTTTCTAATTCTTTTAACAACACTAGCTAAACATAGTTACTCTAGCTAAACATAATAACCAGCTCAAAATACAGAGAAATAAGAGGCAAGAATTTTGGGTAACGCAAAATTGACAACGAATGACTAGAAGTCATTTACTTTTTGTGAAAATGTCAAAACTGGTGTACAATCTTAGGTTATTAAATTATAATATGCCACATCTAACAGATACATCCTGAGCTTGAATAGGTCTTGTGTTACAGGAATTTTTAATGTTAAATAGCCGTCTTGTCCTAAAACAGGTTCACAATAACCTCACAATATAAACTGCTGTGAATGTCTGCTATTACTATAAAGGCAGTTTAGTATACTCTCATCTTGGAGCCAGAAGAGTTACTCTGCTACTTTTATGCATAACCTTGAACCTTATGCTATCATCGCTTCAATTTTCTCATCTATAAAATGAGGACACTGTAGTAGCTTACCTCTAATTTCTTTCAACAGCTTTATAATTTTCAGTGTACTACTCTTGCACTGCTGAGAAATTTATCCATAAGTATAATTTCTAAATAAAATTATCCCTATTTTCAAATGACATGATCTTGTACATGAACTATTCAAAGAAGTCCACAAAACTTGAATAAACAAGTTCAGCCAGGTTACAGGGTACAATATACAAAAATCTATTGTATGTCTATTTGTTAACAATGAGTAAACCAAAAATGAAATTAAGAACTTAATTTCATTTAAATTAGCATCAAAAACAAAATAATTTGGAATAAATTTAACAAAAGAACTGTAAGTCTTGTATACCAACAAAAAACTGTTGGAAGAAATTAAAGAAGACCTAAATAAATGGAAATACATTCCATGTTCATAGATCAGAAACCCTAATACTCTTAAGGTGGCAATACTCCCTAAATTGAACTAGATTCAATACAATTCCCATCAAAATTCTAGCTGGTTTTTTCTGCAGAAATTCATTTGATGATCTTAAAATTCGTGTGGAAGTTTAAGGGGCCCAGAATTGGCAAAACCGTTTTGAAAAGAACAAGGTTGCAGGGCTCATACTTTCCTATTTCAAAACTCACTACAAAGCTAGAGTAATCAAAACTGTGGTACTGGCATATAGATCAATAGAACAGAATAGAGAGCCCAGAAATAAACCCATACCTTTATAGTCAATTAATATCTGGCAGAGGATGCAGGCACATACAATGGGCTAAAGACAGTTTATTCACTAAATGGTGCTGGGAAAATTGGACAGATATGTGCAGAAAAATGAAACTACGCCATCTTCTTACACCACACACAAGAATAACCTCAAAATGTATTAAAGGGTTAAATATTAGACCCAAAACCACAAAAATCCTAGAAGAAAACATAGGCAGTAAAATCTCAGACAATGCTTGTAGCAATATTTATCTGATATAACTCCTAAGGCAAAGAAAACAAAAGAAAAAATAAACCAATGGGACTACATCAAACTAAAAAGGCTTTGCACAGCAAAGGAAACCATCAATAAAATGAAAAGACAACCCACGGAATGGGAGAACATATTCGCCAATACAACTGACAGGGGATTAATATACAAATTTTATAAAGAACTTACAAAACTCAACACCAAAAAAACCAAACAATCCAATTAAAAAATGGGCAAAGGACTTAAACAGATACTTCTCCAAAGATGACATACAGATGGCCAATAGACATATGAAAAGATGCTCAACATCCTGGCTGGTGTAGCTCAGTGGACTGAGCATCGGCCTGCGAACCAAAGGGTCACCAGTTTGATTCCCTCATCAGGGCACATGCCTGGGTTGCAGACCAAGTCCCCAGTGGGGGACGCGCAAGAGGCAACCAACCACATATTGATGTTTCTCCCCCTCTCTTTCTCCCTCCCTTCCCCTCTGTCTAAAGTAAAATAAATAAAATCTTTAAAAAAGATGCTCAACATCACTAATCATCAGAGAAATGCAAATTAAAACCACAACAAAATCACCTCACACCTGTGAGAATGGCTATCATCAATAGATCAACAAACAATAAATGCTGGTGAGGATGTGGAGAAAAGGGGACCTTTTATCACTGTTGGTAATACTGCAGACTTGTGCAAGTACTGTAGAAAGCAGTATGGAGATACCTCAAAAAAATTAAAAATGGATCTGCCTTTTGATCCAGTGATCCCACTTCTGGGGCTATATCCAAAGAAATCCAAAACATTAATTCAAAAGAACATAAGCAGCCCTTTGTTTGTTATAGCGTTATTTACAATTGCCAAGATATGGTAGCAGTCCAAGTGTCCATCAGTAGATGAGTGGATAAAACAACTGTGGAACGTTTACACAATGGAATACTGCTTGGTCATAAAAAAGAAAATTTTACCCTTTGTGACTGCATGGATGGACCTGGAGAACATTATGCTAGGTGAAATAAACCAGTCAGAGAGAGAGACAAATACCATAAGATTTTCCTCATATGTGGAATCCAATAAACAAACAGAAATGAAAGTTTATGTCCATACAAAAACCTGTGCACAAATATTCATACCAACTTTATTTACAATAGGCAAAAAACTGGAAACAACCCAAATTCTTTCAAAAGTGAGTGGCTAAACAAACTGTGGTATATCTATACCACTACAGAATATTACTTACAAATAAAGAACTATTGATATGCAAAACTTGGATGACTGTGAAAGGAATTATGCTTTTCTACTCCCACGTAGAAAAGGCCAGTACCAAAAGGTTACATACATTACATTTATATAACATTCCCAAGTGAGAGAATTTATACAGGTGGAAAATAGGTTATTGGTTGCTTGGTACTGGAGTTGGAGGAATGGGTATAACTACAAAGGGAAAGCACAAAGGATCTTTTTGGTGATGGAACTGTTCTGTATCTTGATTGTGGTGGTTACATGAAATCTATCCAGGTGATAAAACTGCAGAGAACTATAGAAACACATACAAGTTCGTGTAAAACTGGTGAAATATGAATAAGGTTTATGGATTGTACCAATGTCAATTTACTAGTTTGACAACGCACTATATTCATACAAGATGTTACTACTGAGGAAAACTGGGCAAAAGGTACACCAGAATTCTCTTTACTATTTTTGCAACTTCCTGTGAATTTCTAATTTTTTCAAAATAAAAAATCACACTAGCTACTATCACTGTCAATTTTATCATAAAAGTTTTAAGTATCTGGGAGCTGTCACGTTCACGGTGGAGGTACAAGTTTTCCAAAATTCTAATTTTTACTCAAAAATTAAATTTTATCCCTAACAACAAATACTGTCAGTGCTTTCCTTGACATCACGTTCTCACTTCATTCATTTTTATGAAAATGTCTGCTAGATACCCAAATCTGAATGAACAAATTAATCTGTCATTCTTTCCAGTAAAAATGGTGTTCTGCGAAAACAGAAGTAGTTAATTCAGCTCAGAAGTCAATCACATAAGGGCCTTTCCTTAAGGTAACCACCAGATTTCACTATGCAGAAGTGTTCTCTTCCCTTTTCTTTACATAGAATATTAAAACAATATGTACTCAAATTTCAAAATTTAATAAAATCAATGACTTTTACTAAACCATAAAGGGTATTTTTAATTTAAACTGGCATTCTTTTTGCTGCAAGTGTGTAGCAGTGAAGAACACAATGACTACTAGTAAAGGGTGTGCCACTGTCTTGGTTCATGTTAAAAGTGCTGAAGTTTTACCCACCGTTGCTTCTGCACCACCAGTACAAATGCCAACATAGCAAAAACGGGCAAATAATACCTTAGAATTATTATGAAAATAATTTTGACCTCACAGCGACAACATGAATGGACCAGGAGAGAACTAACTTCTTCCACTGCTTCACCACTCAATGAGCCTTTAAACTCCTACAGTCTGTCTTCCATTTTTATCTTGCTACTAAAACTGCTTTCTATGGCCACTATCATCTTCCTAGATGCCAGGTCCAATAATATTCTCTTCCACTTCAATTTCCTTCATTTCTTGGAAGCACTGGCCACCGCTGATCATCCCAATTTTCCTTGAAATGTTCTCTTCTCACTATTCTACTCCTCCTTCATCTCTCCTATGTCCCCTGTCCTTTTTATTTGCTCTATTTTTTACTACACACTCCCCAACATGTAACTGCAGAATGAATCAGCTTTCTTATTCTCCCTTTCCTGCCTCCAAGGACTGAGTGATTCAGACCTTCTCAAAGAATGTAAATGCTTGCTTGCTTGCTTCCGTTACAATACCTTCTATCTCTACTCATTTCCTTCCCACTGTTATTGCTACTAGCATAATCCAGAATCTCATTATTTCATGCTTACACCATGCCTCCATCCTATTCACTTTTTCCATCCACTCTAAGCACTATGGTCAGACCACTCTTCGCTTCCTGCCACTTTACCTCTTCCCCGAAAACTCCAACCACCCCGGTGCCTTTAGGAAAACAGAAAAAAGTATTTTTTCCAAGAGGTATTATTGGGGTTTCTCTTAACTTGGCCCAACTTATTTCTTCAAACTTAGTCCTTGCACAAATACTGTCCTTCAAATAAACTAGTCATTCAACATTTCTTAAGTAAGATGTGCCTATTTCTGCCTGTATGACTTTGCTCCTGCTCAAGCCTCTGCTCTGCCTGGACTACCCTGGACCCCTTCTCTACTTTTCTAAATCTATTCCTTCCTCCAAAGTCCAAATCATGTCCTAAATCATTTGTGTGTCTTCCCCTCCCAACCCAGTCCACAATAATCTCCTTCTTTTTTCTACATCTTACAGCACTTGTCTAAACCAGCGTCTCCCAATATTTCATCTTATATATTGCTATCACTCTTTTTTTGGGGGGATCAGGAGGTCAGAGAGAGGTAATAGGAAAACAGATTCTGCCCTGGCTGGTATGGCTCAGTGGATAGAACACACTAGCATGTGAGCCAAGGGGTCGTCGGTTCGATTCCCAGTCAGGGCACATGCCTGTGCTGTGGTCCAGGTCCCCGGTAGAGGGCGTTCAAGAGGCAATCACACACCGATGCTTCTCTCCCTCTCATTTTCCCTCCCTTCCCCTCTCTAAAAAAATAAATAAAATCTTCTAAAAAATTAAAAACAATAAAAAAACCTGAAGGAATTAAACAAAACCTAAATAAATTAGAAGACATCCAATGTTCATAAATCAAAATACTTAATATTTTTATAATAGCAAAACTCTTCAAATTGACTTATAGACTCAACACTACTCCTATCAAAATTCCAGCTGGTTTCTTTGCATAAATTGACAAGTTCATCCTAAAATTTCATTTGGAAACCCAAGTAACCCAAAATAGTCAAAATAATCATGAAAAGCCCTGGCTGATATGACTCAATGGATTGAGTGCCAGCCTGCAAACTGAAAGGTCACCAGTTTGATTCCTGGTCAGGACACACGCCTGGGTTGAGGGCCAGGTTGGGTACATGCATGAGGCATCCAATTGATGTTTCTCTCCTCTTGCTCCCTCCCATCCTCACTCTCTAAAAGTAAGTACATAAATAAAAATATTTAAAAATCAATAATGTTAAAAATAATCGTGAAAAATAATAAAGTTGGACAACTCATACTTTCTGATTTTAAAACTTTCTACACAGTTACGATAATCAACACAGTGAGGTACTGGCATAAGATCAAAATGAAATAGAATCAAAAGTCCAGAAATAAACTCTCACATTCATGATAAATTGATTCTTGACATGGGTGCCAAGGCCATTCAATGGGAAAAGAATAGTCTTCAATAAATGGTGCTGAGACAACAGGATAGCCACATGCAAAAGAATGAAGTTGGACCCCTACCTTACTCCATACCTGAAAATTATCTTGAAATTGATGATAGATCTAAATGTAAGTGCTAAAACTGTAAAATTCTCAGAAATGGAGAAACTGGAGCCTTCATATACTACTGGTGGAAGTCTAAATTGGTACAGCCACTGTGGAAAATAGCCCTCAAGTTTCATAAAAACATAAACATAGAGTTACCATGTCATTCAGCAATTCTACTCCTGGGTATGTTTCTAAGAGAAATGAAAACATGTACACACAAAAATCTGTACATAAATGTTCACAGCAGAATCGTTCATAACACAAAATTGAAACCAACCTTAATGTTCATCAGTGGATGAATGAGTAAACAAAATGTGGTATATGCACAGAGTGGAACATTATTTGGTAACAAAAAGATGAAATACTGATAAATGTTACAAAACATAACCTCGAAAACATGCTAAGTGAAAGAAGCTAATCACAAAAGAGTACTTATTGTATGATTTCATTTATATGAAATGTCCAGAAGAGGTAAACCTATAGAGACAGAAAGTAGATTAGTGATTGCTAGACTGGGATCAAGAGGAATGGGGAGTGACTGGTAAAAGGGAGTTTCATTTTGGGGTGATAAAAATGCTTTCATCTTAGATTGTGGAAAAGACTGCATAATTCTGTGAATATATACTAAACACATTCAATTGTACATTTTGAATGTGTGAATTTTACAGTATATGAATTCTATCTCAATAAATATGTTAAAAATAAAATAAGAAGATTATACTAGATGATATTTAAGGTCTCTTTCATTTCTAGAATTATATAACTACCGAGCAAACTCATCATGGCTTACATTATGTCAACTGAAAATGGACACTTAACTGATGGTGAAGAAAAGGAGGAAACCAGAAGCCAAACAGAGGTAAAGTACAACTTTGAACACTGATAACAGATTTTAGTATTTTTAAAGATTTTAATTATTTCTTAAGAGTGAGAGGAAAGGAGGGAGGAGAGGGAGAGAAACATCGATGTGCTAGAGAAACATAGATCAGCTTCCTCTCACATGCCACCAACTAGGGACCTGGTCTGCAACCCAGGCAAGTGCCCTGAACCAGGAATCAAACCAGCAACCTTTCAGTGTGCAGTCTGGCACTCACTCACTGAGCCACACCAGTCAGGGTGAGAGCAGCAGACCTTTAGAAAACATCAGCAAAAAACCCCAAAACAATCATAAATGAGAAGGCTCTTATCAGGCACATATTTTAGGCAGACTGTGGATGTGAAAGAGCCATAGAGATGAGTGTTTCAAATAGAGGCTACTGCCATAAATAAATGACAGGTATTATATACAGTGATTAAAATGATGTTTACTTACATATCAGTCTTTCCAACCTCATCCACCCTGACACAGATACCAATCGCCATCAATGTTAATTTTAGATACAAAACAGAGATTAAAAGATCAAATATATTCTTATAAAAAGCTAATGACATGTCACCTTCTCCTAAGACGTTACATATCATCATTTTCATTTACATATACAACATGCCACACTGTGAGGTCATGGAGACTATGATACTTACTGACTCTGCTTGGTAGGAAAACACTTTGAAAAGATCCCTCTCCACAGCACACTTCTGCATAGCCACAGTGGAGTCAGTAGAGCAACTCTCTACTAATCTGGCATAAAATCGCTCCAGCCCCTGAAAAATAAAACCACAATACTATGTAATAATGAGAAACACCACAACCATTATTAATAATTGCTATGGCTTAAACATCAGTGGTGACTTACATCTATGGCAACACGAAAAAATTCGTCAGCGATCACACCATTTCCAACATCAACCCACTCCTTTCCTGTTTTCATGTTCATCTGGAAGAGAAAAATTAGGAAATTTTTAAAATCACACCTTCTCCAGACTGGCTGAAAAGGTTATTAGAGAAAAGATTTAATTTTCTGTCCATATGTAGTAGTGTAATCCACAGAAAACAAAAAGGCAACGGTCAGTTATTAGAGTTTTGCATTCTGCTTTGAACTGTAATTTCAGAGAAATGGTCTCAAGAAAAGCAGTAATAAAAAAGTAACAGACTTGAAAACACATTCTTGAAGGAAATATTTTAAAAAAACATTGGGAAAATTTAGATAGGAAAATTCTGAAAAATTAATACCTCAAATACTTGAAGAAAGTTACATGAGAAGCATTAAACTATATGTCAACACAACTGGATTCTAGTTTAATTACATCTCCAATAAAATTTTTATTAATCTAACAAATGTTTATTAAATATCTTTTATATGACAAGCACCCTGAAGAAGCTCACAGTACTGAAATTGACAGATATAAATAAATAGTTGACACATGATATGCACAAATGTTATGGAAGCAAATAGTAACTCAATCAACATGAAGAACTGAGCACACAGTACAGCCACGCTTCTATTATAAACCCCTAAAAATGCAGTGTATACTATAAACAGTGTATGTTGTAAATTTTACTATAAATTTATATATAGCATACATAATTTTAGTAAAAATTTTTATAAACTACAAATAAAATTTAAAAAATAAACTATAAATCCCTAGACATGATATATGTAATATTATATATTAAAAATATTGTATATCATATACTTTTATATATTATTTCTAGGAATTTACATGTATTCTCTATAAATAAGAGAAAAGATATACATCTTATCCTTATTCAGTAAGAGTCCTGGAAAATAAGGTGCATTTTCAGTTGACCTAAATGAACGAGAAACTTTTGAAAAGTAGACAGCAAATAGGATGAAGCAAAACCTACCATCCCAAAAATGCAAAATATGGAAACATTCTGGATATAAACAATAGGAGTGTCATGCAGCTGGCTTCCCCCAAGAGGCAGCTATCTTTTCCTCTCTCATCCAGAAAGAAAGCATGAGTACAATCACTTAGGCTGGAGAAAAATAAGAGTTTCAGGTGGCTGACAACACAGGTCATCCAGACCTAGGTCTCCATCAGTTGCTAGATTCAAGTTATAGTAAACAGTGTGACACAGTATTTACAGAAAACTGTCAAGGAATCTCAAATCAAATATGAGCAACAATCACCAAAAAGTTGAGGGAAAGAATACCATGGAGGACAACACACTGAACAAACAGAATAATACCTGAGGAAATAGTATTAAGAGAGTAAGCAGATGGAAAATAAAGAGACAGGCAGCCAGGGCGGAAAGGACATGTGGCAAGTCGGCAGCTGGAGGACAGGACAGGTGAGGCGGTGGCTGGAGGAATGGGAAGCCCCACATTTGCATGTGGATAAAACTGGAGGAACAACTGGGGAACTACACAGACCTTGCAACCCAGGGTTCCTGCACAGGAAAAGAAAGCCTCGCAACCTGACTGTAAAAACCTGTGGGGGTTGTGGTGGCAGGAGAAACTGCCAGTCTCACAGGAGAGTTCATTGGAGACACCCACAGGGTCCCAGAACGTACACAAACCCACCCACCCGGGAATCAGCACCAGAAGGGCCCAATTTGCTTGGACGTGGTAGGAGAAGTGACTGAAAGTGAGGCGAGAGCCAAGCAAGTGGCATAGCTCCCTCTTGGAACCCTCCTCCACATACAGCACCATAACACAGCCAAGCGGGTTGCTCTGCCCTGGCAAACACCTAAGGCTCCACCCCTTACTATGTAACACAAACACCGAGACAAAGGAATATGGCCCAAATGAAAGAACAGATCAAACCTCCAGAAAAAAATACAACTAAGTGATCAACAGATAGCCAACCTATCAGATGCAGAGTTCAAAATACTGGTAATCAGGAGGCTCACAGAAATGGTTGAGTATGATCACAAAATGGAGGAAAAAGTGAAGGTTATGAAAAGTGAAATACAGAAAAATACACAGGGAGCCAACAGCGAAGGGAAGGACACTGGGTCTCAAATCAAGAATTTGGAGCAGAAGGAAGAAATAAACATCCAACCAGGACAGAATTAAGAAACAAGAATTCGGAAAAATGAGAACAAGCTTAGGAACCTCTGGGACAACTTTAAATGTTCTGACATCTGAATCATAGGGGTGCCAAAAGAAGAGAGGAAAAGCAAGACGTTGAAAACTTATTTAAAAAAATAATGAAGGAGAACTTCCCCAATCTGGCAAAGGAAATAGACTTCCAGGAAGTCCAGGAAGCTCAGAGAGTCCCAAAGAAGTGGGACCCAAGGAAGCACACACCAAGTCACATCATCATTACATTACCCAAGATTAAAGATAAGGAGAGAATCCTAAAAGCAGCAAGAGAAAAGGAGACCGTTACCTACAAGGGAGTTCCCAAAAGACTATCAGCTGATTTCTCAAAAGAAACCTTGCAGGCAAGAAGGGTCTGGAAAGAAGTATTCAAAGTCATGAAAGGCAAGGGCCTACATCCAAGATTACTCTATCCAGCAAAGCTATTGTTTAGAATGGAAGGGCAGATAAAGTGCTTGCCAGATAAGGTAAAGTTAAAGGAGTTTCATCATCACCAAGCCCTTATTACATGAAATGTTAAAGGGACTTATCTAAGAAAAAGATCAAAATTATGAACAGTAAAATGACAACAAACTCGCAATTATCAATGACTCAACCTAAAAACAAAAACAAAAACTAAGCAAGCAACTAGAACAGGAACAGAATCACAGAAATGGAGATCACATGGAAGGTTATCAGCGGGGAGGGGGAAAGTGGAGAATGGGGGAAAAGGTACAGAGAATAAGAAGCATAAATGATAGGTATGAAATAGATAGGGTGAGGTTAAGAACAGTACAGGAAATGGAGAAGCCAAAGAACTTACATGTACGACCCCATGGATAAGAACTAAGGGGCGGGGGAATGCTGGTGGGAAGGGTGGTACAGAGCGGAGGGGAATAAAGGGAAGAAAAAATGGGACAACTGTAATAGCACAATCAATAAAATATACTTTAAAAAGGTAAAAATCATATAATCATATCAAGAGATGCACAAAAAGCATTTGACAAGATACAACATCCATTTGTGATTAAAGCACTCAATAAAATGGGTATAGAAGAAAGTACCTCAATATAATAAAGACCATATATGATAAACACTCAAGTAATACCATACTCAGTGGAAAAACTGAAAGCTTTTTCTCTGAAATCAGGAACAATACAAGGATGCCCACTCTCACCACTGTTATTCAACATAGTACTAAAAGTCCTCACCAGAGCCATCAGACAAGAGAAAGAAATAAAGACATTCAGCTCTGACAGCATGACTCAGTTGGTTGAGCATAGTCCCGCATCTTGGAGGAATGGTTAATTCCAGGTCTAAGGCAGAAACTATGCAAGATAAGCCTGGATATCTTGTCATATCGCAAATCAAATAAAACTATTAAAGACTACTGGGGTTCTGTAAAAAGGACTCCATCACTTAAAGAGGGCTCCTTCTGGCCAAAGAGAGGATGTTGTTCTTCAGTAATAATAAATCCAATGGACTGAAATTCATTAAATGTTAAAATCCATGAGTTCACAATAATACTTCTTTAAAGCCTATTTGTTCATCATTTAAAGATGTTGGAGAACCAACTTAATATTCTAAAAAAATGCTGAATAAAGGGAAAGAATCAAGACTGTCTTTCCTGTAAAAGTATACTTCAGGGTAACCAAAGAGTTGATGAAGTTTTCTATTTCAGTTAATAAACAAAAAAGAAATACAGAATTTAGAATATGCAAACCCTTACAGGAATAATGGATCTGGGAACAAAAATTATCAAAGGGTGCTAATACGAGAAAAAGGGGAAACGCAGACATTAGCGCTTTCTGACGGAAGTACACCATATGGTCTATGAATTATTCTTGACCAAATTGAACCTGAATCAGCTCAAGCTTCTAAATGTACTAATAGAGGAAAAACAGGGTATAGAGGACTTTATCATATGGCACTGAAGATGCAGTCATCAGAGTCCAGAATTTAGGAAACTCTATTGACAACCTGGTTTCTTCAATAAATAAATTTATTCAACAGACTTTAAGGGAGAAAGAAGTAGATTTTAAAAAGAGAGCTATTAATAAAATACAATTTGTGGACTTCCTTCAATCCTGATTCTAAGAAACAAAGTGGAGGTGGGGAGAAGGAGAAGAGGAGGACAGGCAGCACAGGGGATAACTGGATATTTATAATTTTAGAAAATCTCTGTTAAATTTTATTAGGTGGGATAAGGGGTATTGGTTTGGTTTGAATAAAAAGGGTACCTTCTTTTGGAGACATATATTAAAATATTCATGGGTAAAATGATGGATTTTGGAATTTTTTCAAAATAACCCATAGGGGTTTGTTGTTAGACGAGACACAGAAGAAGCAAAAGCATTCGTGTGTTGATGATTACTCTCGTTGAATGATGAGCGAATGGGGGAATCAATCAATTTTCTGTGCACATTTGATACTTTCAATAAAATATTGTTTTAAAACACTGGAAAAATCCTTTCCACTGAAAATAACATACTGGCTGCTAAGGAGCGAAATAGAGGGTAGGGAAGAATGGATCAGAAAATGGTTACTTTTTATTACTTTCCACAAATCCTGAATTATAAGTTCAATATTTAGTCCACTGAATCTCTTTAATAACAACTACAGCACTGCTGAGACCTTTAATTTTAATAGATATAATTATCCTAAAAGGAACATGGATATACCAAATGCTATAATCCCCTTCCAGATTTACCCTAACTTCAACCATCTTCATAGGAGTAATGACTATTTCCTTTCATCTGTACTTTGTCTTCAACTAGGACTCACCAAAATACGTCTGTGTATTTCTTCTGGAGCATCTGTGCCTTCACACATGCACATCAACTTGCAAGCAACATGCCGTACTGCAAAACAGTAATTAGATAACCATAAACACAAAGCATTCATTCTCCTTTTATATAAACCTACAAAGAGAAAGGAAATGTGAAGTGAAACAAGTATTGTTAAAAGAATTTTAAAGGCTTTTAAAAAATCAATTATCAAAAGTAAATGATCTGAAATTTATCAAATAAATCATTTAATGTTCTAGTAAGACAGATACTGAATTTTCAAAATTTAATTTCTGCAGGTCTAAAGCCCCAAAGACTCACTGAAGATACCAGGTTCCACAATGCTCTTGTATGTACTGGTAGCAAAATAATTCTAAGTGGAACTGAAATCTAAAGCTATTCAACATCTGACAAAATTTCTAAACATCAGGATAGTTGTGGATTATTTTCCTAAAATTGAAACTTTCTAAATATATTCTTTGCTGTAGGTGATGTAAAAGTTCCTAAAATACAATTTCAGAAACACAGATATCCTCATGATACAGTTCATTTCCCCTGAAAATAGGAAAGTTTGAATAATCGTAACCTCCTAATTTGTGTCGTTTCTTTCATCATAACACATAACCAATTTTTTAAAGGGCGACTTCACATAAAACTGAACTAGCTGCCTTGATGTTAGGTCTCAGCAGCCACTCTACCTATGCTAAAACCATTTTTAATTACTATTCACTTGAAAAGAGATTTGCCAGCTGGAATTACAGGGTAACTGAAGTAGATAGATTTATTACCCATCATGAAATGTAAAATCTGTTCATCCCTTAACAAAGTTAATTTATTTCTGAAAAAAATCTTCCAGTATAAGCAATCATATTTACTGTCCTGCATTTCCAGTTTTTAAAATGTTTCCTTTATTTTTTCCAAAGTTTACTAATTATTCGGTATTCTTAAGGACCCTGATCTCTCAATTATTTCCCCTCTCCAAAGATACCTTCTGTACCTCCCTCTCAATTTACTCCTTTCTCTCTACCTTCAAACACATCCATCTCCCTTCCTTGAAAAAAAAATCAACCCCACAGTGCTTCAAGCTTCCATCCCATTTCTCCCCTTCCTTTCACTGCCAAACTTCTTGAATCGAATGGTCTATCCACTACCTCTATTTTCTTGCTACTCACTCCTCTCCTTAAGCCCCTGCCATGTTTTTGCAGCTGTACCACTTTGCTAAAACCGCACTACCGAAGATCACCTTTCCTGACTTCACAACCAACATTTCACAGTGATCATAACCTTTCTAAAAACGTACTACTTTCTTGACCTCACAGCTTTGAGCACTGTCCCTCTGTGGGAAATGTCTTAGCCCAAGAACTCTGCTACCATCCCCACATTCTTGATCCAGCTGTTTATAGTTATCACCGACAAGCCTTCAGGTCAAAGGCAGCTAAAGTTGAGACAGAATGCTCCTTCAGTATAAAGATGTTTCCTTTGTTGCTGTTGCTCTATCCTTGTCTTTTCACCAACCCATTCTTGGCCCCTTTATATTATTATAAACATCTGGGATAGGTGCCTGCTGACTGACTCCTTACATCTGCCTTACTCTGCTCCATCACTGCCCAAAGCTTGGTATTTGAATTGACTTTAGACAACGCGTAGCGTTGTAACCCCTGGCATTTGTGAATTCTTTGTTTTTCTTGTTCATTTACCCACTCCTTCCCAGATCCTCAAGCATAATGTATGCCCAATAGTTTTGTTCTGGAGTCTTACCTTGTCCCTTTCACCTACTGCCTGCCGTAACATGGGGTGACAACCCTATCAGAATGATGTATTCAATAAATGGGTAGTGAGTCTCCTCTAGAATGTTTTGACTTTCTTTTGGTCTCCCACCCTTGTTTTTTTTCCTCCCTGACTTGGAAGGCTCAAGGTTAAAAATCTCACTACTCTGTTCTCTCAACACCACTGGTTCTTAAAATTGGTAGGCACAAGCATTTTTTTCAAATTACAGATATACCCAGGTTTCATCCTAAACTTATTAAGTCAAAACCATGAACGGTGGGGCCTAGGCATCTGTAGCGTAAGCTCCACAGGTGATCCTTATTTACACCAATATTCAAGAACCGTTGCTTTCTTGGCCGTGTAGCTCAGTTGGTTAGAGCATCATCCCAATACACCAAGGTTGCAGGTTCAATCCCTTGTCAGGGCACATACAAGAATCAACCAAAGAATGCACAAATAAGTGGAACAATAAATGGATGTCTTGTGTGCACTCATGCTCTCTCTCCCCTCCCTCTAAAAAGCAATTAAAAAAAAGAACTGTTGCTCTTCATTTTCTCTCTCAGAGAATTCAACTACATCTGTGGCTTCAATAATCACCTCCATCTGAATAACTACCAAATCTACAGGTAGCCTGACCTTTCTCATATCTCCAACCTTACTACCTAAAATGCAACAGGTCTAAAAAGAAAATTTACAAGTCATTCCTCTATTCTGGCTTTCCTATTTCTTTTCATTGTTTCATAAGTCTTCCCAGTAATAGAAATGGTAGCCTATAAATCTTGATGACTTTTTTCATCACATAAATAATTCAAGTACACTGAATTTGTTTTTAAGGAGACAAAATATCTTCCAACATAATATTTTTGAAATAAAACTCTTTTAAATCAGAGACTTCCTGCACTAGTCATGTTTTCCACTGTATCTTAAAAGTACTGTGTGTGTGTGTGTGTGTGTGTGTGTGTGTAAAGTAAGCGTCCAAATATCTGATTAAGAACTGCAACATGCACAGTCAGTACACTGGGAAGAAGTCCTAGGTCTGCAGCTCCCAATTCATCTACCAAATTCCCACTACCTGACAAGCAGTGAAGAACAGCCACAGCAATATTCCTTAATATGCAGAATGCTGGAAGTTTAAAATTAATGCATTTTACTGTCACACAGTTCACCTGTGTAAAAAGTTTCTCCATGGATAAATTTCTAACTCTTCCCTCCCCATAGCTACAGGATCTAAGGCTCCTAGGAGCAATGATATGAACCTTTATCTGAGTTAAAGAAGTAGAATTGTTCTCTGAAAGCATCCTAATAGAGGAGTAGGCTAATGAGTATATAACTAACTTTATTGATCACTAATTACCCTATACCTACACTGAAGTTGTATAGTTTGGTTTATATTCATAAAGATAAACACTTGGTAATAAACTCTATTTGTCACATACAGATAAAATTTGTCTTTACAAAATAAACCAGTCCAGAGATTCCCCTTTTGGGTTGTTGCCTCAATGTAGCCTTTATAACTGGGCAATATAATTTCCAAAATTGCATTAACTGTCACTATCCTTGTTGGAAATCAGCAACTGCAAGCACATTAGACCCTGCCCATTTCACTTAAGCACTAGAATTTTGCCAGTGAACCACATTTAATGCACCCAAGCAGACGAGTTTGGTTTTGGGTTTTTGTTTTGCTGCTGCTCTTGTTGTCTTCTCTTGCAGGTACAAAAAAACTTCTCTAGTGTTTCTCAGTAACTCAGTCCAATGTTCATCAACCAACCTCATGAGGAAACTAATCATTACAGATTTTTGACTCTAAATCCCTCACATAGCAACATTTGCCTTTCTATTTTTAATGGAGAGAGGAAACTACTATTTGACGGTACTTCAGAATCCAGATCATACCTTCTCCAAGGAAAATAATCTGTGTCTTTTAACGCTTCCTCAAGTTCTCATTTTCCCACCCTTTAATCATCTTTGTTCACCACCAGACGATTTCTTGCAGTGGTGCTTTTAAACTTTTATTAATATGGAGCTGAAATTTCTGAAAAATCATAAAACTGTGGGAGGCTCTTTGCTTGAGAAACCTTTGTTTACAGGTTGTTTTGCTTAGTCTTAACAAATTTCCATCTAAGAACTGGTCAAAATTTTATTTAAACTGTAAGAACACAACCTGATGTATTATAAAAATACAATGATTCAAAAAATATATACGTACATTTAGCTCTCTGCTCTCCACTTATATCAAAACCAACTCTCTTGGAAACTGCCCAGTTCCACAGGTTTATTGCCATTTCTTCAACCTAGACAAGAGAAACATTTTCTTAGTCAAGTACTGTCCACCTCCAATAATATATTTTCCCTTGCATATTTTATGCTTATGTGACTACTAGGGGTCATTTACAGGCCTTTCATAATCTAATCGTATTCTACCTTTCCTCCCCAAAATTTATCCATTGTTACAGTAATTGTCTCACTGTCCTATGAACACAATTTCTTCATTTCTATTTCTTCACTTTTTAATAAAGATTTTATTTATTCATTTTTAGAGAGGGGAAGGGAGGGAGAGAAACATCAATGTGTGTTTGCCTCTCGCACACGCCCTACTGGGGACCAGGCCCGCAATCCAGGCATGTGCCCTAGACTGGGAATCGAACTGGTGACCCTTTGTTTCACAGGCTGGCACTCAATCCACTGAGCCACACCAGCCAGGGTCCTATTTATTCACTTTTATTCATACTGTAGACTTCACCTGAAATACTTCCTCCCATTCTCTTTACATAACTCAAATCCAGTTCAGTCTCACCAGGAATATCCACGATGCTTTCAGCAACCACTACAGTCTACATTGATCTCTCTCTTCCTTGAATTCCTATATTCATTCAGTTTCACATAATTAAGCAATTAATTATACTATTTTGTATCGTTTATTCTTTATTTTAGTCATTAGTCTGATTTCCAAACTAGGCTCCTCGATATCGAAGATCACGTCTTAGCCCTGGCTAGGTGGCTCAGCTGGTCAGAGCATCATGCTGTACACCAGAAGGTTGAGATTTCAATCCTCGGTCAGAGCACATAGCTAGGTTGCGGGTCTGACCCCGCCCCCCAGCCAGGGTGCATATGAAAGGCAACCAATTGATGTTTCTCTTACATTGATGTTTCTCTCTCTGTCTCTCTCCCTTCGACTCTAAAATCAATAAACATATCCTTGGTGAAGATTAAAAAAAGATCATGTCTTATGCAGCACTTTTAATACCCACCAAAGTGCTAAATAAAGATGTATACTCAGGACTTCCTGTCAAGATGGTAGCATAGGTAAACACCCTACTCGCCTCCTCCCAAAACCACATCAAAATTGCAACTGAAGTATAGAATGATATCATTAAGAACCGCATGAAATCAAGCTGAATGGAAGGCCTAGAACTATAGAATTTAAAGGAAAAAAACACATCCAGACTGGTAGCAGGGGCAAAGATACAGAATGGACGATCTGATCCCACATCTATGTGTGGAGCTAAAAATTGGGAGAGGAATCTTAGCCATGGAGGTGCACCCTGAGGAGCAAGAAGTCCCAGCTATATACCAGGCCACCAAGCCCATGGTTCCAGTGCCAGGAAAAGAAGTCCTCATAACTTCTGGCTATAAAAATCAGTGGGGATTGAGCGTGAGGAAGGTGGAGACTTCGGGAGTCCCAGGCAATTCCTCTTAAAGGACCAGCATAGACTTACATGAACTCGCTCCCTCTGAACTCCAGCACAGGGGGAGCAGCTTGAAAGGAAGCAGAGACATATTGGGAGAAAATGAATTATCTGACATGAGGGTGAGAGCTGGAGGAGAAGCTTTCTACCAGAAAGAAGTGCTGGCAGAGGCCATTGTTCCTTTACTAAGCCCTCCCCTCACACAGCTAGCAGGCAGGCACCATATCTAAGACTCAATCAACCTGGTTCACTCTGTTCACCCACCCTGGTGACTTCCTGAGGCCATGCCCCACTCAACTTGCAGGCCCTCCCAAGCTGTTTCCAGTGGCTTTTCTGTATGAATGGCTTCTCTTAGCTCATGCTTCAGATTTTCCTAAAATCCCTCAAAGAAGCAGCATCTGGCCTCAGCAAGCCCTGTACCTCTCACTCAGTGGCCCCATGCCTGGCACTACAGGCAGACAGCCTTGGTTCACAGCTTGGCCTCACCTGGGCACCTCCAAGATCAGCACAAGTAGCACCAGCCAGGGCTCAAACAACATTATTTTTACACCAACCTGAATATCCTGTAGTTCAGCCATAGATCTTCTGTTAATATTTGTGATGTCCATGAAGAGTCTATTAATTGCTTCATGCATGCCAGGTGAAGTATCTCTTTTGACCAGGCTTTGCAGGGTTTCTGAAATAACAATGAATGGTAAAAGTCCTGAGAGATATCGCCATTGGCTAAAAGTAGCAAATCAGTTTGAAATCTGACCCTAGATCTTTGGTCAAATGACCGTAACATCAAGAAACTGTGAATGATCCTTAGAGTAAAAGCAAACTAGAAAACAAGTCTCTTTTAGCTAAAGGTAGAGTATAATTTTCTAGTAAAATTTATATCCCCTAGGAGTCATTTGTTTATAACAATCACCACTTTCATTCTCAGGAAGTAAAATACATTAACTTCAAAAACAGTAATGTTATTGTAGGTCATCTTAAAAACTATAAAATGGAAATAAATAATGTCTGCAAAACTAGGAAATGTAGAAATTGTGAAGGGGGACTTAGATACATGCCCTGTAAAACTGAAATTCTTATTAGTAATTTCAAGTATTATACAGACATTGCTAACTTATCCTGTCTCTGAAGCCTTGACCTTATGCTGTGAGAAAAAAATGACATGCCCAATTAGTGACAACATTAGCCAGTTACTGAATCTGTACAAATGATGTCACCATTTTCTAAACAGTCTGAGCTCCACACTCTATATTGCTGAATCTTACTAAGGCATGGAATTCCTTAAATCCAAGCATGATACAGAATTATAATGGATGTCTTTCATATTATCAAAATTGAGGGTTTTCCAAACTCATGTAACAGAAGTGTTCGTAACCTAGATGCCTGTAATTTTTTAAACATATCTAATCATCAACTAGCAAAATGTTAATATACATAAAAATACTATAAGAGCAACTTCTGAAAGATATTTTAAGCTACTATTTAACCTGCTACAATTAACAATAAATCTGCTAAGTGAAATTTTTTTCAGTTAAACATCAAAAAATAGATTCACGTAAAGATTTCACAAAGCAAATTATGTTCAAATATACTCAAAATTTATTTACAGCTCATGGAATCTTTACTACCCACTGTGCGAGTAGCAGTATTAGGGAAAACATACCACAAATAATTTGCACGCCTCAAGTGATAAGATACATACAAAAAAAAAAATCTCTAGCTTCCCTACTCCCATAAATTTGTGAAAAGACTTACTGTATCTTGATTCTTCTAAGATTAGGTAAGTAGTAGGCTGAAAGGCATATATATTACAGCCCTTGCTCAAAATACACGGTGGAGCAAAAAGTAGGTTTACAGTTGTTTGTATAAAAAATACAATAATTAATAAATAATATAGGAATAAATTGTGTTTCACATACAACTGTAAACTTAGTTTTGCCCCACCCTGTATTTATAACAGAATTAAAGTTTAGAATGGGGAAAATATTTGTAAACCATCTGTCTGGTAAGAAGATAATACCCAAATATCTGGTCCTTTCAAAACAAATTTTCAATGTCATTTACTTGAGCAATTTGACACCAGCTGAAGCAATGACAGACTGCAGATCTTTAGGGTAAAATGCAGTCAACAAAGCTGGGTAACTAGTAGAGATCACATAGCTAAATGGATGAGTTATACCATGAAGGAGACTTGTTTCTGGCAGAAGCTCAGAAAGGAGCTTCTATAAATACTGCCTATTCTTGAGATTTGAAGATAACATGCTATATTAAGGTTATATCCAGCAAGATTGTAAATTCTGAAAGAAAATGATTAAATTATCTTCCTGGCTACTGAAATGAGCTATGATTTACAACATGATTTCAGTCAATATAATTTAAATGAGATTCATCCTAGTTAAAAATGGGAGCAGGGTCACACCATTGAGACAGCTGTGTTAATCAACACCAATTCATTCTGATTAGGTAGACAGCACTGTAGGTATAGTGTTAATAGAAAATAAACATTTTCCCTGTCCTTGAGGAAGTGAGCTTCTGCTACGACATGGCAAAAAAAAAAATCTATCAACAGTCCTGCCAAGTGTCTGCCTGTGACTTTCATCAGCTCAGTCATTTCAAAGGCCGAAGCAGCTCAAAGGCCTACCAGGGTCAATTCAAGATTTGACTTGCAGTCACAATAATTATCTGCAACTTCCTCAGAGAGAAAAAACAAAAAATGACAATAAAATTAACATTTGCATAGTGTTTTATACTCTTAAAGCTTTTCATATACATCCTCATTTAATCATCAATCTACTCTGTAACGGAGATATTTTTATTTTATAAGGTATGGAACCTGGTATTTAACAAAGCATAGTGACTTCTCAAAGGTAACACAAAGAAAGTAGCAATTAGGACTTGAATTCAAGCTTTCTCATTTGAAATTTATATATTTCAAAACATGAAATATATAAAATACATGGCAAACTGTTAAGATCAACAAAACAGTGATAGGTATGATAGTGTTCATTAGATTATTTTCTCTACATGCCTGTGTTTCAAATATTTATATAAATACAGGATCTCAAATACAATATACTTAAAACTCATAATCCCTATTCTATATCTTAAAGATACTATATCCTAAATTAAAATTCAAAGCAGGTGGTAGAGTGGTTTGTTATTGTTTTTAAAAAGATAAGCATTGGTCTGTTAGCCATGGCTCAACTGCTTGAGCGCCGTCATGCTGAACAAAAGGTCCTCAGTTCATTCTCAGTTTGGGCACATGCCTGGGGTGCCAGTCAGGTCCAGTTGGGGCGTATATGAGAGAAAATCTATCAATGTTTCTTTCACACATCCATAATTTTTCTTGCTCTCCCCCTAACCTTCCCCGCTAAGACTAAATAAAATCTTTTCAAAAAATTGACCTAAACTTTTGAAAATCATAGATGTGAAGCTACCCTGAATACAACATAACTCCTTTTTATAAATATCGTAAAGTCTCCCATATCTAGCATAGCCGAAAAATCAATCAAATTGCTTTTATTTCTTAAGAATTCCCATAAATATACTACATGGATTACCAATTTTCAAAATAAAGATACAATAAAATGTAAATAAACTTAAAGCTACACAGGATGAAATTTATTTTTCGCTAATTATGGAAAAGCCCAGGATCTTACAATAAGTTTTTAATGTACTTTCAATGCAGTAACTTCTACTTCAGGTTAAACCAATGTTATTTTGCGTGCTGAGAAAACCTTGAGAAAACAATAATTGTGAATTATGTTTCCTTATACTAGTTTATAAGAGTTCCAGCATCTGAGACATCAACATTGTATTCATCATATATTAATGAGAAAATGTGGAGCTATGGATACTGCAAAGAGATCAAATTCAGAAAAAAATAAATTTAGAAGATCTCAGATACCGCAGCAGTTTCACATTTTCTTTACTACCATGTAAGCCTATGTACCTTTAAAGTCCATCGCACAAAAATCCATGTAGTCCATTTTTGAATCTCAGGATCAGATCTATGAAATAAAAAAATATTTTAATATTCAGTCCTATATATTCCCATTTCTCATTAAATTTTCCTGTAAAAACTTTCCTCTTACTTGTTATCACAGGGGAAAATGCTGAGGAAATTTAAAATCTCAAAAAAAAGGAGTTACTCAGAGACAGGAACAAGTTGTCTAGCAACCTCAGACCGCATGGAGAAAATGTTCATAATAACTTATATTAGCATAATCTGCCCAGCAACAGAAAACTAGCGAGCAGAGTGCACTATCAATGGTCTGTCTGGTGCCCAGTGATTCGCTGTAATTCGTTGAAATTCCAAAGCCCAACGTTTGAAGCAACCAATAATGCACTCTCATCCCACCCCGGCAGTGCCGCCCTCCAAACGCAGATACCGCGCCGTCAGCTTCACGCCAGCGAGATCAGCTTCCCGCCTTCCGCCATTACTAACCGTTCCTCATAGTATCCATGACCATAGAGCCCCAAAGGAATTTAGGTCCTTAACATCCAAACTGCCATAACCACAACCTCCTGATTACACTGAACACCCCAAATGTGACCTCCACGTATTTTCTTAAAGATTTTCTTTATTTACCTGAAAACGAGGCTTAACTAATTAACCTTCCGCCTGAAAACCTACATATCGCCGGCCTGAGCGCGGTTGGAGCACGTACTAAATAACGAAAAGATATTTCTCACAAATAGACATTTGCCACGTTCTCTTACGATTTTCTTAACTTTTTCCACACTAAATAATATATTTTTCCCTTCAAAACTTCTGATATTTCAGAACTTTCTTAGCTATAAAAAAAAGATTTACTAGAAAGGGACCTTGAGGAGTAGAAAGCGAAGGAGCGAAACGTCCACAGGAGACAGAAACCTCGATGGCTGCCTCTGGCAAAAGCCCTAGCGGCGGACGGAACCCGCGACCCAGGCAGGTGCCCCGTCCGGGAATCGAACCGGCGACCTATCGGTTTCCCGGACGGCGCACGACCCACTGAGCCACACCAGTCGGCGCCACCTACTTCACCCGAGTCTCGCACTCTCTCTCCCTCTCACACACACACACTCCCACACACGAACACACGCACACACGGAAAATCCCTG